>CM055728.1:31779684-31927184 GCA_029465975.1 Dallia pectoralis
ACACACACACCACACACACACACACACACCACACACCACACACCACACACCACACACCACACACCACACACCACACACCACACACACACACACACACACACACACACACACACACACACACACACACACACACACACACACACACACACCACACACACACACACACACACACACACACACACTCTCACCGTGTGCCACTGCCCGTCATTGTACTTCCTGCGGGATCGTATGCTGGTCTTTCTCTTTCCCCCATCGATGAGGAGCACCAGGTGACCATCTGAGAGTGACAGGCTCATCCCAGATCCCGACATGTAGAACACCAGGCCATCAGAAGAGTTTACACGCAGACCCATGGAGATGTAAGGACTGTGTGAGACACATGGAGATGTACGGACTGTGTGAGACACATGGAGATGTGAGGACTGTGTGAGACACATGGAGATGTGAGGACTGTGTGAAACACATGGAGATGTGAGGACTGTGTGAGACACATGGAGATGTGAGGACTGTGTGAGACACATGGAGATGTGAGGACTGTGTGAGACACATGGAGATGTGAGGACTGTGTGAGACACATGGAGATGTGAGGACTGTGTGAGACACATGGAGATGTGAGGACTGTGTGAGACACATGGAGATGTGAGGACTGTGTGAGACACATGGAGATGTGAGGACTGTGTGAGACACATGGAGATGTGAGGACATGGAGATGTGAGGACTGTGTGAGACACATGGAGATGTGAGGACTGTGTGCGACACATGGAGATGTGAGGACTGGAGGAGATGTGAGGACTGTGTGAGACACATGGAGATGTGAGGACTGTGTGAGACACATGGAGATGTGAAGACTGTGGAAACACATGGAGATGTGAGGACTGTGTGAGACACATGGAGATGTGAGGACTGTGTGAGACACATGGAGATGTGAGGACTGTGAGACACATGGAGATGTGAGGACTGTGTGAGACACATGGAGATGTGAGGACTGTGTGAGACACATGGAGATGTGAGGACTGTGGAAACACATGGAGATGTGAGGACTGTGTGAGACACATGGAGATGTGAGGACTGTGTGAGACACATGGAGATGTGAGGACTGTGTGAGACACATGGAGATGTGAGGACTGTGTGAGACACATGGAGATGTGAGGACTGTGTGAGACACATGGAGATGTGAGGACTGTGTGAGACACATGGAGATGTGAGGACTGTGTGAGGCACATGGAGATGTGAGGACTGTGGAAACACATGGAGATGTGAGGACTGTGTGAAACACATGGAGATGTGAGGACTGTGTGAGACACATGGAGATGTGAGGACTGTGTGAGACACATGGAGATGTGAGGACTGTGTGAAACACATGGAGATGTGAGGACTGTGTGAGACACATGGAGATGTGAGGACTGTGTGAGACACATGGAGATGTGAGGACTGTGTGAGACACATGGAGATGTGAAGACTGTGGAAACACATGGAGATGTGAGGACTGTGTGAGACACATGGAGATGTGAGGACTGTGTGAGACACATGGAGATGTGAGGACTGTGTGAGAGGTGGCGTTGGTTTGGGCTTTTTGTGTAGGAGTGTGTGGTGTGGTGGGGGCGTTGGTTTGGGCTGTAATGTGTAGGAGTGTGTGGTGTGGTGGGGGCGTTGGTTTGGGCTGTAATGTGGGCACTCACATCCTGCTAAAGGCTGCAGGGAGCGTGTCAAAACGCTGGTAGCTGTGGGAGGAGCCACTAAAGTGCAGAGCTCCAACCTCCTGATTGGCCAGATCCCCCTGGCATGACTGCCTGGAACTACGGCTCCGCCCACTTGACACACTGCCACTAGCTGGCTTCCTGGATCTACCCTGTAGAGGGAGGAGAGGGGGAGGAGAGGGGGAGGGAGGAGAGGGGGAGGGAGGAGAGGGGGAGGGAGGAGAGGGGGAGGGAGGAGAGGGGGAGGGAGGAGAGGGGGAGGGAGGGAGGAGAGGGGGGGGGAGGAGAGGGGGAGGGAGGAAAAGGGGGAGGGGGGAGAGGGGGGAGTACAACTTAATTACATCATTTTTGTGCCATTATATATAGACATGTACAACCCGTTAAATTATTTGTGATTACACATCATATTTGTGCCATTATATATAGGTTTGCTTTAATCACCTGACACAAAAAAACCTGACTTGTGCATGTTAAATAGCTGAAATGTTACCGAATGTTACTGACAAAAGAAATACATCTATAGCAGAAGCACATTTATTTTATTAACCTTTGAACTCTTCTGCCGAGGGCGCGTGGCCAAGATCTGCTGAGGTTTCTTGGAGGCGGGGCAATCAAGGGAAGTGTTGATGTTTTCATTAGCCATCATCAGATCCAACACCATCTGAGAAGACGTGTCTCTGTATAATACAGACATATTATTAACCAATGTGGTCAATAATATGATACAGTTATTACAGTGTGGTCAATAATATGACACAGTTATTACAGTGTGGTCAATAATATGATACAGTTATTACAGTGTGGTTAATAATATAATACAGTTATTACAGTGTGGTCAATAATATGATACAGTTATTACAGTGTGGTCAATAATATGATACAGTTATTACAGTGTGGTTAATAATATAATACAGTTATTACAGTGTGGTCAATAATATGATACAGTTATTACAGTGTGGTCAATAATATGATACAGTTATTACAGTGTGGTCAATAATATGACACAGTTATTACAGTGTGGTCAATAATATGATACAGTTATTACAGTGTGGTCAATAATATAATACAGTTATTACAGTGTGGTTAATAATATAATACAGTGTTTACAGTGTGGTTAATAATATAATACAGTTATTACAGTGTGGTTAATAATATGATACAGTTATTACAGTGTGGTTAATAATATGATACAGTTATTACAGTGTGGTTAATAATATAATACAGTTATTACAGTGTGGTTAATAATATAATACAGTTATTAAAGTGTGGAAGAACTTTGTGACAACTTTGTTCTAAAAAGGGCTTTATAAAATAAATTTGATTGATTGAAAATAGATTTGATTGATTACACTTTTGTTAATAATTAAGTAATAATTAGAGCGTTGTTAGTCATATAAAAAAGTATGAGCATTCAAGCGTTGCTTTTATTAATTACAGTGTTGTTAGAAATTTAAAACAGTCATAACAGTGTAGTTAGTAAATGAAACAGTCATTACAGTACATTACAGTTGTTAATCATTGACTACATACAGTCATATAGTCAGTGATGGGTTGCTAAGACAGGTTGTTTTGGTTACTTGCCTCTTAATGAACAGGTTGCTAAGACAACCAGTGTGGTTGTTGAGGCTGTTGTCAGGCGTTCCTCCCAGATACACGGTTATAGGTGAGGGAGCTGAAGGGCTGATAACTCCTGCATCACTCATATCCCCGATATCATCCAGGACATCATCCATATACAGACGCAATCTAGAGACACACATACCGATGAACACTAATCACTTACATGGTTCTTCTGGTAACACACACACACACACACACACACACATTAAAAAGATATGGGTATTATGGACCATCCACAGCTGGGTATTAAGGTGTGTGGTGATGGTGTTAAGGCCTATAGTGACAGTATTAAGGCAGTGTAGTGACAGTGTTAAGGCAGTGAAGTCACAGTGTTAAGGCAGTGTTGTGACAGTGTTAAGGCATATAGTGACAGTGTTAAGGCCTATAGTGACAGAGTTAAGGCCTATAGTGACAGTATTAAGGCAGTGTTGTGACAGTGTTAAGGCTTGTAGTGACAGTATTAAGGCAGTGTAGTGACAGTGTTAAGGCCTATAGTGACAGTATTAAGGCAGTGTAGTGACAGTGTTAAGGCCTATAGTGACAGTATTAAGGCAGTGTAGTGACAGTATTAAGGCAGTATAGTGACAGTATTAAGGCAGTATAGTGACAGTATTAAGGCAGTATAGTGACAGTATTAAGGCAGTATAGTGACAGTATTAAGGCAGTATAGTGACAGTATTAAGGCAGTATAGTGACAGTATTAAGGCAGTATAGTGACAGTATTAAGGCAGTATAGTGACAGTATTAAGGCAGTATAGTGACAGTATTAAGGCAGTATAGTGACAGTATTAAGGCAGTATTAGGACAGTATTAAGGCAGTATTAGGAGTATAGCAGTATTAGGACAGTATTAAGGCAGTATAGTAGGGACAGTATAGTGACAGTATTAAGGCAGTATAGTGACAGTTAGGACAGTATTAAGGCAGTATAGTGACAGTATTAGGTATAGTGACAGTATTAAGCAGTATAGTGACAGTATTAAGGCAGTATAGTGACAGTATTAGGACAGTATTAAGGCAGTATAGTGACAGTATTAAGGCAGTATAGTGACAGTATAGTGACAGTATTAAGGCAGTATAGTGACAGTATTAAGGCAGTATAGTGACAGTATTAAGGCAGTATAGTGACAGTAAGGCAGTATAGTGACAGTATTAAGGCAGTATAGTGACAGTATTAAGGCAGTATAGTGACAGTATTAAGGCAGTATAGTGACAGTATTAAGGCAGTATAGTGACAGTATTAAGGCAGTATAGTGACAGTATTAAGGCAGTATAGTGACAGTATTAAGGCAGTATAGTGACAGTATTAAGGCAGTATAGTGACAGTATTAAGGCAGTATAGTGACAGTATTAAGGCAGTATAGTGACAGTATTAAGGCAGTATAGTGACAGTATTAAGGCAGTATAGTGACAGTATTAAGGCAGTATAGTGACAGTATTAAGGCAGTATAGTGACAGTATTAAGGCAGTATAGTGACAGTATTAAGGCAGTATAGTGACAGTATTAGGACCTACCCTTTGGTGTTGCTATAGAAAGCTATGTAATGATCGTTGTCATCGTTGTAGGTCTTATCAGTCTTCATCTCATATTCACCAGCTCTGACCACCACATGACCTTTATCCAGGAACACCTGACACACACCGTCCTGAACACACACACACACATTACATTACGTAACACACCGTCCTGAACACACACACACACATTACATTACGTAACACACCGTCCTGAACACACACACACACATTACATTACGTAACACACCGTCCTGAACACACACACACACATTAAACACACCGTCCTGAACACACACACACACATTACATTACGTAACACACTGTCCTGAACACACACACACATATTACGTAACACACCGTCCTGAACACACACACACACACATTACATTACGTAACACACCGTCCTGAACACACACACACACACACATTACGTAACACACTGTCCTGAACACACACACACATATTACGTAACACACCGTCCTGAACACACACACACACACATTACATTACGTAACACACCGTCCTGAACACACACACACATATTACGTAACACACCGTCCTGAACACACACACACACATATTACGTAACACACTGTCCTGAACACACACACACACACATTACGTAACACACTGTCCTGAACACACACACACACATTACGTAACACACCGTCCTGAACACACACACACACACATTACGTAACACACTGTCCTGAACACACACACACACACATAACACACCGTAACACACCGTCCTCCTGAACACACACACACACACACACACACACATTACGTAACACACTGTCCTGAACACACACACACACATTACGTAACACACTGTCCTGAACACACACACACATATTACATTAACAACACACTGTCCTGAACACACACACACACACACATTACAACACACCATCCTGAACACAACACACTGTCCTGAACACACACACACACACATTACGTAACACACTGTCCTGAACACACACACACACATTACGTAACACACTGTCCTGAACACACACACACACACATTTTACGTAACACACCATCCTGAACACACACACATATTACGTAGCACACCTCATGAACACACACACACACACATTACGTAACACACCATCCTGAACACACACACACACACATTACGTAACACACCGTCCTGAACACACACACACACACATTTCGTAACACACCATCCTGAACACACACACATATTACGTAGCACACCTCATGAACACACACACACACACATTACGTAACACACCATCCTGAACACACACTAGAGACCTGAGAGCCGCTGTCAGTACCTGAGCTTGGTGGTAAAACATCATTCCGTTCCTCTGGTCTGTACGGAAGCCAAACCCGGCGTAGAAGTTGTTCCCGAGATCTGGGATGTTGTCTGTGAACAGGTCCAGGTAGCTCTGGCCTGAGAAATAAGCCTCCCTTGCCACCTGACAAAGACACAGCGTATAATCAGAAGCCTAGAATAATAATAATAGTCCCAGCTATGTGACTTACAAGAGGGAGCCATCTTGGTTTCTCCTAATGAACCTCTATGGTTTCCAATCTGTCCCCAGATCTGCCCATAATTTATTGTTCTTTACTAACCAGTAGGTCGTTGGCACAGCCGTAGCTGACCCCAGAGCTGGTCATCCTCTTTAGGTTAATGTGAGAGGTCATGGCCTTGACATTCCTGAAGCAACCCTTCAGAGAACCTTGATGAGGAAACATGGCCTTCAGGCTGAATGGAGGAAAACAAGACGACAGATGAGTGGCGTCGCTAAGAGATGCCCGTGGCTAAGAGATGCCCGTGGCTAAGAGATGCCCGTGGCTAAGAGATGCCCGTGGCTAAGAGATGCCCGTGGCTAAGAGATGCCCGTGGCTAAGAGATGCCCGTGGCTAAGAGATGCCCGTGGCTAAGAGATGCCCGTGGCTAAGAGATGCCCGTGGCTAAGAGATGCCCGTGGCTAAGAGATGCCCGTGGCTAAGAGATGCCCGTCGCTAAGAGATGCCCGTCGCTAAGAGATGCCCGTCGCTAAGAGATGCCCGTCGCTAAGAGATGCCCGTCGCTAAGAGATGCCCGTCGCTAAGAGATGCCGTCGCTAAGAGATGCCCGTCGCTAAGAGATGCCCGTCGCTAAGAGATGCCCGTCGCTAAGAGATGCCCGTCGCTAAGAGATGCTGTCGTTGTGTCTGTGCGTTCAAGTCAGTGCTCTAGCATGTAAATATAGAGATAACTAAATATTGACAAAGATAAATATATATATATATATAAACAGATATGGATACAACATATATATATATATATTGTATATAGATTGCAATATAGATATCGATAGACAGATACAGATATACAGTAGATAAGCATTTCATTGCATAACCTGTTATTGTAATGACAAATAAACACCCTTGAACCTTGAGATATATAACATAGATCTACAGTATATACTGTAGATAGATATGTATGTAGATATATAACATAGATCTACAGTATATAATGTAGATATTGATGGATAAACCGGTGTGTGAATGTGTCTCACGTTTCCGGCATTTTGTCCTCGGGAACTCCGGCCAGGTAGTAGCTACCTTCAAAGCGTGGAAATGATGGGTCGAAGATAGAATTGAACAGGATTTGGCGATTGTTCCTTACCACGACCCGAGTGGTTGTTTTATATTCGATAATGATCTCTAGCTGTGGAGGAAAACCAAACAAACAAGTTAAAATCACACAGCGACATTACACTCACGCAGTGACATCAGACTCACATTGTGACATCACCCTCAGACACAGTGACATCACACTAACACAGTGACATCACACTCACACAGTGACATCACACTCACACAGTGACATCACACTCACATAGTGACATCACAGACACACAGTGACATCACAGACACACAGTGACATCACACTCACAAAATGACATCACACTCACATAGTGACATCACAGACACATAGTGACATCACAGACACATAGTGACATCACAGACACAAAATGACATCACACTCACACAGTGACATCACACTCACACATTAACATCACAGACACACAATGGCATCACACTCACACAGTGACATCACACTCACGCAGTGACATCACAGACACACAGTGGCATCACAATCACACAGCGACATTACACTCACGCAGTGACATCACAGACACACAGTGACATCACACTCACGCAGTAAGGTGCTAGGTGCTAGTTTAAACAGCCAATCAACCTTGACCCAAACTCTTTATTGGCTAGTGTGTAAACTTAAAGCAACAGTGAAATGCTTCTCACAGATTTGGGTTGAGCATCAGTGAGCTTGAGGAAAGACGACTGCGGGTCTTTAGGGACCAACTCTTCCAGAGTACCATTGATGTCATAAAAGACCCGGAGACGTCCGTTCCGTACCGCCAAGCACAGGAACTTCCCCTAAAAAGGGAAATCAAAGGTTATCACAGAGACTCCTGAAGGAGTCAGACTGGCAGACAGACAGGTTAACACAGGAACTCCTGTAGGAGTCAGACTGGCAGGCAGACAGACAGGTTAACACAGGAACTCCTGAAGGAGTCAGACTGGCAGGCAGACAGACAGGTTATCCCAGGAACTCCTGAAGGAGTCAGACTGGCAGGCAGACAGACAGGTTAACACAGGAACTCCTGTAGGAGTCAGACAGGCAGACAGACAGACAGGTTAACACAGGAACTCCTGAAAGAGTCAGACAGGCAGACAGACAGACAGGTTAACACAGGAACTCCTGAAGGAGTCAGACAGGCAGACAGACAGACAAACCAATAGAGCATCCATACACGGACAGTTTTAATAAAATTGTGGGATGAAGACACATTTATAAGTGACAGGTTAGTGATGTCACTGGTACAGTGACAGGTTAGTGACGTCACTGGTACAGAGACAGGTTAGTGATGTCACTGGTACAGAGACAGGTTAGTAATGTCACTGCTACAGACCCTGACGAGAGATAGGCAGCTATTTGAAACCAGTGACATCACTAACCTGTCTCTGTAGCAGTGACATCACTAACCTGTCTCTGTAGCAGTGACATCAGTAACCTGTCACTGTACCAGTGACATCACTAACCTGTCACTGTAGCAGTGACATCACTAACCTGTCACTGTACCAGTGACATCACTAACCTGTCTCTGTAGCAGTGACATCACTAACCTGTCTCTGTAGCAGTGACATCACTAACCTGTCTCTGTAGCAGTGACATCACTAACCTGTCTCTGTAGCAGTGACATCACTAACCTGTCTCTGTAGCAGTGACATCACTAACCTGTCACTGTACCAGTGACATCACTAACCTGTCACTGTAGCAGTGACATCACTAACCTGTCTCTGTACCAGTGACATCACTAACCTGTCTCTGTACCAGTGACATCACTAACCTGTCTCTGTACCAGTGACATCACTAACCTGTCTCTGTACCCGTGACATCACTTACCTGGCTTTGTAGCATAAGCAGAATGCCATTGTGACTCTTCAGTTTGACTTCCTGTTCAAAGCGATACATTATCTTGTTGTCTTTAAAGGTGACCTCGGCGTATCCCGTCCCGTCAAAATAGGCCGCGTCATTCACCCATTCCTGGGTCAACACTGACTTAACCCTGTTGAACAGAGTGATTGAGGTTGACTGGTGTCCCTTGGTAAAGTGGGTGGATGTTTTCTTGCATGTTGGGCCCTGTCCAGGGTTTACCCGGTTTACGGACAGTTTCACTGGAACCCTCTGTATTCATTTTAAGATTCATGCGGAGGAAGGTGTGTAATCTGTAGCGCTCTCACCTGCCACACGGTTTGTCCTCTGTGGTGTTGAGCTGGAATATGGCCTCAAAGTTGTACAGACTCAGCACCTCTTCATTCAGCGTCTCCAGTTCAATACAGCCCTTAAAGTTTGGCAACTGGAGCTGGGGAGGGGGCTGGAGGGGGCAAATATATGGGATATTATTAGACAGAATTATTGTAGACTGCCAACCCTAACCTAGCCTAACTCCTGACCACAACTCTGACCTAACTTCTGTCTCACCGTGAATGTGTCTGGATATCCTCCCACGTAGAACACACACACACACACACTTCTGTCTCACCTTGAATGTGTCTGGATATCCTCCCACGTAGAACACACACACACACACACACACTTCTGTCTCACCGTGAATGTGTCTGGATATCCTCCCACGTAGAACACACACACACACACACACTTCTGTCTCACCGTGAATGTGTCTGGATATCCTCCCACGTAGAACACACACACACACTTCTGTCTCACCTTGAATGTGTCTGGATATCCTCCCACGTAGAACACACACACACACACACACTTCTGTCTCACCTTGAATGTGTCTGGATATCCTCCCACGTAGAACACACACACACACACTTCTGTCTCACCTTGAATGTGTCTGGATATCCTCCCACGTAGAACACACACACACACACACACACTTCTGTCTCACCTTGAATGTGTCTGGATATCCTCCCACGTAGAACACACACACACACACTTCTGTCTCACCGTGAATGTGTCTGGATATCCTCCCACGTAGAACACACACACACACACACACACACACACACACTTCTGTCTCACCTTGAATGTGTCTGGATATCCTCCCACGTAGAACACACACACACACACACACACACTTCTGTCTCACCTTGAATGTGTCTGGATATCCTCCCACGTAGAACACACACACACACACACACACACACTTCTGTCTCACCGTGAATGTGTCTGGATATCCTCCCACGTAGAACACACACACACACACACTTCTGTCTCACCGTGAATGTGTCTGGATATCCTCCCACGTAGAACACCGTCTCCTCAGTCTGGAGGTTCAACAAGCCACTGTCCCCTTTGGCCTCCACTTCGGCTTTGGTCACTCGCCTCTCACTGGTCTCTGAGGAAATCGCCATCTGACCATATTGGAGAATCCTATATAGAGAGAGACAAAAAGAGAAAGAGACAGGTGAAGACAGAGAGGAGAGAGATAGAGGACAGGGGGAGAGACAGAGGGAGAACGAGAGGGAGAGAGAGAGGGAGAGCGAGACAGAGGGAGAGAGAGACAGAGGGAGAGAGAGAGGGAGAGAGAGGGAGAGGGGAGAGACAGAGGGGGAGAGAGAGGGAGAGACAGAGGGAGGGAGAAGAGAGAGTTGACCCAGAATGTTTAACGGAACACTGGTGAACAGGTATCCTGCGTGAGACTTTACCTTTCCAGGACCACGTTGTTGAAGTTGCCGTCTGTTTGGACGTCCTCCGGCATCTCTACCTCGGCTGTTTCTCCGCCAACGTTATAGAGCCAGTGTAGTCTCTTCCCCTGAAGAATCATGCCTAGGAACTCCTTACTCGACTACAGACAGAAAACAGGAAACACATCATCATTACTGGACCACAGACAGAAAACTCATCATCTCAAATGGACTACAGAATGGAAACTAAAAAAGTACCACCACCCCTCACCAACCACCACCAACCGCCACCACCCCTCACCAACCCCCACCAACCCTCACCAACCGCCACCACCCCTCACCAACCACCACCAACCACCACCAACCGCCACCACCCCTCACCTCCCGCCACCACCCCTCACCAACCCCCACCAACCCTCACCAACCGCCACCCCCCCTCACCAACCACCACCAACCCTCACCAACCACCACCAACCCTCACCAACCCTCACCACCCCTCACTAACCGCCACCAACCGCCACCAACCCTCACCAACCCCCACCACCCCTCACCAACCCCCACCACCCCTCACCAACCGCCACCACCCCTCACCAAACGCCACCAACCCCCACCAACCCCCACCAACCCTCACCAACCGCCACCCTTCTCACTAGTTGTTAAACGGTAAATTGAAATACGTACATTCTTGTTACCGAGGTAGAAGACAAACTGATTGTCGGTTTGGTCCTGGCGCCGGGCGCGTGCGGCTTTGGTGAGGCTGATGTAGAACTTCAGGGAGGTGTAGGCAGCCAGATCAGCCAGGTTACTGGGGGTACGCACCTGGACCCCAGATACTCCGTTAAACTTGACCGAAACGCTCACCTGGGTGAGAGAAGAGATAAACCCGTAGTCATGGATACTCACAGTTAGCCGAGGTAACCATAGGAGACAGATGTAGGTCAAATGAGATCCTACAATAGCTGCATGTAACTGATACGTTCATCTAAATCCACCCATAGGCTGTGCATTTATTCATATCGTGGTCTGGGCTAGGTTTGTCCTGTGTGGGACTCCTTACCTTGCTGGCGGCTTTGCGGGCCTCAGCGATGAGCTGTCGGATCCTCAGGATGTTCTCTGAGATGTTGGGCATCTGGACAGAGTGGTTCTGCAGGCTGTCCAGCTTCTTCATCAGCAATGGAATGGCCTCACTTAACATTTCCACTGGAAAAACAGATGCTCTCTCAGCCTATCAAGTTCGACTGACTCGTGCAAACACATCTTTAATAATAAAACTACATTTGTTTCATGAAGCATATCACAGGGAAACTGGAGCGATCCCGGGAAAGGTTCTGAAGCGATCCCAGGAAAGGCTCTGGAGCGATCCCAGGAAAGGTTCTGGAGCGATCCCAGGAAAGGTTCTGGAGCGATCCCAAGAAAGTTTATGGAGCGATCACAGGAAAGGTTCTGGAGCGATCCCAGGAAAGGTTCTGGAGCGATCCCAGGAAAGGTTCTGGAGCGATCCCAGGAAAGGTTCTGGAGCGATCCCAAGAAAGTTTCTGGAGCGATCACAGGAAAGGTTCTGGAGCGATCCCAGGAAAGGTTCTGGAGCGATCCCAGGAAAGGTTCTGGAGCGATCACAGGAAAGGTTCTGGAGCGATCACAGGAAAGGTTCTGGAGCGATCACAGAAAAGGTTCTGGAGCGATCACAGGAAAGGTTCTGGAGCGATCACAGGAAAGGTTCTGGAGCGATCACAGGAAAGGTTCTGGAGCGTTCACAGGAAAGGTTCTGGAGCGATCCCAGGAAAGGTTCTGGAGCGATCCCAGAAAAGGTTCTGGAGTGATCCCAGTAAAGGTTCTAGAGCTTGGACCATTTTTGACCAGGGCGATCAAACGAAGACCCTTCACCTGAACCAGACCAGCGATGGGGGATTCCACCTACCGGACTTGTTGGCCTCCAGGAGGGCGTGGTTGATGTCTTCGTTGGTAGTGTTAGCGTCTCCATACTGCTGCTGCCATTGGTCCAGCTTCTCCCTGATTGGGGCCAAGGTGTCCTCTACCAATGTGGCCGTGCTGTTGGCCTTCTCTGCTGCTGCTTTGGCCTTCTGAATGTTCACAGCTGTCTCGTCTGAAGGTAGGGAGGTAGAGGTCAGAGGGTGAGCACAGTGTTGCCAAGGAAACGGGCACTTAATCTTTTGTTTAGAGGTTGAGTAACGCTACTATACTTGTGAGGACCATCCCATAATAACACCGTGACGGTTATTTATAGCTCAGAATACAGTTTTAAATGGAGGTTATGGTTAAAGTTCAGGTTGAGGGTCAGGTTGAGGTAAGGGTTAGAAGTCAGGTTGAGGTTAGGGTTAGAGTTCAGGTTGTCCGCATACAGTGTGTGTCCTACCTTCAGTGACGTTGAGGTTATTCTGCACCATCTTCTGGTCTTCCAGTAGCGTCTCCTGTTTAGACTTGGCCTCATCTAGACGAGTCTGAGCATCCTGGAGTCTGGGCTTCAGTTCTAACGGGAGAGACGAAGGAGAATGAAAACGCTGGTCTGACGCAGTTCAACAAAAACCCAAAAGGTATTCAGCACTGTTGATACCCTCCCTGGGTTAGGAGAGATACAGGCCCTGATGCAGGAGAGATACAGGCCCTGATGCAGGAGAGATACAGGCCCTGAATTAGGAGAGATACAGGCCCTGATGCAGGAGAGATACAGGCCCTGATGCAGGAGAGATACAGGCCCTGATGCAGGAGAGATACAGGCCCTGATGCAGGAGAGATACAGGCCCTGATGCAGGAGAGATACAGGCCCTGATGTAGGAGAGATACAGGCCCTGATGCAGGAGAGATACAGGCCCTGATGTAGGAGAGATACAGGCCCTGATGCAGGAGAGATACAGGCCCTGATGTAGGAGAGATACAGGCCCTGATGCAGGAGAGATACAGGCCCTGATGCAGGAGAGATACAGGCCCTGATGAAGGAGAGATACAGGCCCTGATGTAGGAGAGATACAGGCCCTGATGCAGGAGAGATACAGGCCCTGATGCAGGAGAGATACAGGCCCTGATGCAGGAGAGATACAGGCCCTGATGTAGGAGAGATACAGGGCCTGAATTAGGAGAGATACAGGCCCTGATGCAGGAGAGACAGGCCCTGATGCAGGAGAGATACAGGCCCTGATGCAGGAGAGATACAGGCCCTGATGCAGGAGAGATACAGGCCCTGATGCAGGAGAGATACAGGCCCTGATGTAGGAGAGATACAGGGCCTGATGTAGGAGAGATACAGGCCCTGATGTAGGAGAGATACAGGCCCTGGGGTAGGAGATACAGGCCCTGATGCAGGAGATACAGGCCCTGATGCAGGAGAGATACAGGCCCTGATGTAGGAGAGATACAGGCCCTGAATTAGGAGAGATACAGGCCCTGATGTGAGGAGAGATACAGGCCCTGGGGTAGGAGATACAGGCCCTGATGTAGGAGAGATACAGGCCCTGGGGTAGGAGAGATACAGGCCCTGGGCTAGGAGATACAGGCCCTGGGGTAGGAGATACAGGCCCTGGGGTAGGAGAGATACAGGCCCTGATGTAGGAGAGATCAGAGGACATCAAGGTCTCACCACTAGTGAATTCCTCCTGCAGTTTGATAGCCTGATCAACCAGTTCAACACTCTGGTTCTTCAAACTCAAGGCTCTCTGACCCATGTCCTGTCCGTTCACAACCTGCAAACAACAACATAAACAACATGAACAATACAAACATGGTAACAATAACATAAACATTAACAACAAGGAAAAAATAAACAACAACTACTTATAAAACAATACAAATCAGCATAAATGACATGAGGTATTACCAAAACAACAACATAAACAAAAACAACAACAACAGCAGCAGTGCAACAATACATGTCAGAGAAAAAAAAGTGAAATTAAAGAGCTCTGTAATGCCCCCCACAGTGTGTGTGTGTGTGTGTGTGTGTTGGCTACAGATACCTCCAGGGCTTCATTGACAGCCTTGTTGGCTTGGTTGGCAGCGATCTCAGCCTCTCTGATTCCATTAATGATGTTATTGTAGGCCTGGGATGCATTGACTGCTCGCTGAATTAAACCATTTTCATTGTTGTTGGAGATTAAACTAGACAATCAGGAAAGGTAATAAAGTTAGTGTCACACCTCAAACATTACTACAGGTAAAACCTCACACATTACTACCAGTCATACCGCACACATTACTACCAGTAATACCTCAAACACTACTACCAGTAATACCTCACACATTACTACCAGTAATACCTCAAACACTACTACCAGTAATACCTCACACATTACTAAACAATACCTTACTACCAGTAATACCTCACACATTACTACCAGTAATACCTCAAACACTACTACCAGTAATACCTCACACATTACTAAACATTACTACCAGTAATACCTCACACACTACTACCAGTAATACCTCAAACACTACTACCAGTAATACCTCAAACATTACTACCAGTAAAACCTCACACATTACTACCAGTAATACCTCACACATTACTACCAGTAATACCTCAAACACTACTACCAGTAATACCTCACACATTACTACCAGTAATACCTCAAACACTACTACCAGTAATACCTCACACATTACTACCAGTAATACCTCAAACACTACTACCAGTAATACCTCACACATTACTACCAGTAATACCTCAAACACTACTACCAGTAATACCTCACACATTACTACCAGTCATACCTCATACATTACTACCAGTAATACCTCACACATTACTAAACATTACTACCAGTAATACCTCACACATTACTACCAGTCATACCTCAGACATTACTACCAGTCATACCACAAACATTACTACCAGTAATACCTCACACATTACTACCAGTAATACCTCACACACTACTACCAGTAATACCTCACACATTACTACCAGTCATACCTCACACACTACTACCAGTAATACCTCACACATTACTACCAGTAATACCTCAAACACTACTACCAGTAATACCTCACACATTACTACCAGTAATACCTCAAACACTACTACCAGTAATACCTCACACATTACTACCAGTAATACCTCAAACACTACTACCAGTAATACCTCACACATTACTACCAGTCATACCTCATACATTACTACCAGTAATACCTCACACATTACTAAACATTACTACCAGTAATACCTCACACATTACTACCAGTCATACCTCAGACATTACTACCAGTCATACCACAAACATTACTACCAGTAATACCTCACACATTACTACCAGTAATACCTCACACACTACTACCAGTAATACCTCACACATTACTACCAGTCATACCTCACACACTACTACCAGTAATACCTCACACATTACTACCAGTAATACCTCAAACACTACTACCAGTAATACCTCACACATTACTACCAGTCATACCTCACACACTACTACCAGTAATACCTCACACATTACTACCAGTCATACCGCACACATTATTACCAGTAATACCTCAAACACTACTACCAGTAATACCTCAAACATTACTACCAGTCATACCACAAACATTACTACCAGTCATACCACAAACATTACTACCAGTAATACCTCACACATTACTACCAGTAATACCTCATACATTACTACCAGTAATACCTCACACATTACTACCAGTAATACCTCACACATTACTACCAGTCATACCTCACACACTACTACCAGTAATACCTCACACATTACTACCAGTCATACCTCACACATTACTACCAGTAATACCTCAAACACTACTACCAGTAATACCTCACACATTACTACCAGTCATACCTCACACATTACTACCAGTAATACCTCAAACACTACTACCAGTAATACCTCACACATTACTACCAGTAATACCTCACACAATACTACCAGTAACCTACACATTACTACAAACACTACTACCAGTAATACCTCACACATTACTACCAGTCATACCTCACACATTACTACCAGTAATACCTCAAACACTACTACCAGTAATACCTCACACATTACTACCAGTAATACCTCAAACACTACTACCAGTAATACCTCACACATTACTACCAGTAATACCTCAAACACTACTACCAGTAATACCTCACACATTACTACCAGTAATACCTCACACATTACTACCAGTAATACCTCACACATTACTACCAGTAACACCTCAAACACTACTACCAGTAATACCTCACACATTACTACCAGTAATACCTCAAACACTACTACCAGTAATACCTCACACATTACTACCAGTAATACCTCACACATTACTACCAGTAATACCTCAAACACTACTACCAGTAATACCTCACACATTACTACCAGTAATACCTCAAACACTACTACCAGTAATACCTCACACATTACTACCAGTAATACCTCAAACACTACTACCAGTAATACCTCAAACACTACTACCAGTAATACCTCACACTGCCTGGTGTGTTCCTTCTTCTTCACGATGCTCTCTGTGCTTTAAACGGACCTCTGAGACTATCACAGAGCAGGTGCATTTATACGGAGACTTGATTACACACAGGTGGATTCTATTTATCATCATTAGTCATTTAGGTCAACATTGGATCATTCAGAGATCCTCACTGAACTTCTGGAGAGAGTTTGCTGCACTGAAAGTAAAGGGGCTGGATAATTTTGCTCGCCCAATTTTTCAGTTTTTTATTTGTTAAAAAAGTTTGAAATATACAAAAATTTCATTCCACTTCATGATTGTGTCCCACCTGTTGTTGATTCTTCACAACAAATTACAGTTTTATATCTTTATGTTTGAAGCCTTAAATGTGGTAAAAGGTCGAAAAGTTCAAGGGGGCCGAATACTTTCGCAAGGCACTGTATATATTTAGTCTATAAAACAACAGAATAAGGAGGGTTTAAAGTTGTCTGAATACTTTCTGAGGACACTTTATTTTGTTCTAGCTAGTCAGAGGGTTTCCTTACCTGGACAGGTTCCAGGCCAGTTGGTGAAGCATCTCAGCATGTTTCTCTGCTGCCTCAACCAGAGGCATCCTGTTGGCAGAGGCACCAAACGTCTGGACCTTCTCTGCCAAAGGCATCCTGGCACCATCCAACTGGGCAGCCAAGTGTTCATACTCCTGTAGGGGACAGATTAGGGAAGGGGGGACAGATTAGAGAGGGGGACAGATTAGGGAGGGGGACAGTTTAGGGAGGGGGACGGATTAGGGAAGGGGGACAGATTAGAGAGGGGGACAGATTAGGGAAGGGGGGACAGATTAGAGAGGGGGACAGATTAGAGAAGGGGGACAGATTAGGGAAGGGGGACAGATTAGAGAGGGGGACAGATTAGGGAAGGGGGACAGATTAGGGAGGGGGACAGATTAGGGAGGGGGACAGATTAGGGAGGGGGACAGATTAGGGAGGGGGACAGATTAGGGAGGGGGACAGATTAGGGGGGGGAGATTAGAGAGGGGGACAGATTAGGGGGACCGATTAGGGAGGAGGACAGATTAAGGGGGGACAGATTATGGAGGGGGCAGATTAGGGAGGGGGACAGATAAGGGAGGGGGCAGATTAGGGAGGGGGACAGATGGGGGAGGGGGCAGATGAGGGAGGGGGGCAGATGAGGGAGGGGGGCAGATGAGGGAGGGGGGCAGATTAGGGAGGGGGCAGATTAGGGAGGGGGCAGATTAGGGAGGGGGCAGATTAGGGAGGGGGACAGATTAGGGAGGGGGACAGATTAGGGAGGGGGACAGTTTAGGGAGGGGGACGGATTAGGGAAGGGGGGACAGATTAGAGAGGGGGACAGATTAGGGAAGGGGGGACAGATTAGAGAGGGGGACAGATTAGGGAAGGGGGACAGATTAGGGAGGGGGACAGATTAGGGAGGGGGACAGATTAGGGAGGGGGACAGATTAGGGAGGGGGACAGATTAGGGGGGGACAGATTAGGGGGCAGATTAGAGAGGGGGACAGATTAGGGAGGGGGCAGATTAGGGAGGGGGACATATTAGGGTGGGGGACAGATTAGGGAGGGGGACAGATTAGGGAGGGGGACAGATTAGGAGGGGGCAGATTAGGGAGGGGGGCAGATTAGGGAGGGGGACAGATTAGGGAGGGGGACAGATTATATTTCAGCCCTCCTGTCCTTCCTAATGTTGCAGAGGCGTTTTGGATCATCACAGTCCCAGGTGCTAGAACCATTACGACTAGCACCTTTAATGGACCTGCTCTAGAACCATTACGTCTAGCGCCTTTAATGGACCTGCTCTAGAACCATTACGTCTAGCGCCTTTAATGGACCTGCTCTAGAACCATTACGTCTAGCGCCTTTAATGGACCTGCTCTAGAACCATTACGTCTAGCGCCTTTAATGGACCTGCTCTAGAACCATTACGTCTAGCGCCTTTAATGGACCTGCTCTAGAACCATTACGTCTAGCGCCTTTAATGGACCTGCTCTAGAACCTTTACGTCTAGCGCCTTTAATGGACCTGCTCTAGAATCTAGAACCATTACGTCTAGTGCCTTTAATGGACCTGCTCTAGAATCTAGAACCATTACGTCTAGCGCCTTTAATGGACCTGCTCTAGAACCATTACGTCTAGCGCCTTTAATGGACCTGATCTAGAACCATTACGTCTAGCGCCTTTAATGGACCTGCTCTAGAACCATTACGTCTAGCGCCTTTAATGGACCTGATCTAGAACCATTACGTCTAGCGCCTTTAATGGACCTGATCTAGAACCATTACATCTAGCGCCTTTAATGGACCTGATCTAGAACCATTACGTCTAGCGCCTTTAATGGACCTGCTCTAGAACCATTACGTCTAGCGCCTTTAATGGACCTGCTCTAGAACCATTACGTCTAGCGCCTTTAATGGACCTGCTCTAGAACCATTACGTCTAGCGCCTTTAATGGACCTGCTCTAGAACCTTTACGTCTAGCGCCTTTAATGGACCTGCTCTAGAATCTAGAACCATTACGTCTAGTGCCTTTAATGGACCTGCTCTAGAATCTAGAACCATTACGTCTAGCGCCTTTAATGGACCTGCTCTAGAACCATTACGTCTAGCGCCTTTAATGGACCTGATCTAGAACCATTACGTCTAGCGCCTTTAATGGACCTGCTCTAGAACCATTACGTCTAGCGCCTTTAATGGACCTGCTCTAGAACCATTACGTCTAGCGCCTTTAATGGACCTGCTCTAGAACCATTACGTCTAGCACCTTTAATGGACCTGCTCTAGAACCATTACGTCTAGCATCTTTAATGGACCTGCTCTAGAACCATTACGGTCTGGATGAGGGTGGGATTCACCTCCTTGGAGTCGTGTAACATGGACAGCAGATCGTTGACCACGGCCACGTCCTCCTCCGCCATCTGCAGGAGATCCTCCACCTTCACTTTCTTCCCATTCAGCTCATTCAGTGTCCGCTAAGAAAAGAGAAACAACGTGAAGTGAACTTTAAGTGGTGAAGTTGGAAAATAGTCATTTTAATGTGGTGGTCCAATGACAGGTTTCTCTGGGCCCTAAACAACATGATTTGGGCCCCCTCTGGTTTAGCAGTGGGCTTATGGCAAGAACTGGGCCTGAGGTTGTCAGTGTCTTATACTGCATTATTATGTATGTTAATGTATGTTGTGTCTGTTAGTGTTAGTGTGTGTGTGTGTGTGTTAGTGTGTGTGTGTGCTATATATCCATACCTGGGTCTCTGCCAGTATCTTCTCATTGACGTCGTTTGTTTCTGCGGCGTTGGCTGTATTGTTGGCTGCCTGTGTTATTGCATCGGCCAGGTCCATCAGCTCATCGTGGAACTTCTCCAGACGTTCCCAGATATTCTTTGCCAAGGCCTTGTTGACTGTGACACGACTCACCAAAAGGTTGTTCACCCTCGCGAGCACTACGAAAAACACACACAGATATAACTAACCTCTCTCTAATGATAACACACACAAATATAACATATAATGGATATAATATATCCCTCTAGATCTCTTTACTCGTCCCTCTAGATCTCTTCACTCCTCCCTCTAGATCTCTCCACTCCTCCCTCTAGATCTCTCCACTCCTCCCTCTAGATCTCTCCACTCCTCCCTCTAGATCTCTCCACTCCTCCCTCTAGATCTCTCCACTCCTCCCTCTAGATCTCTCCACTCCTCCCTCTAGATCTCTCCACTCCTCCCTCTAGATCTCTTTACTCCTCCCTCTAGATCTCTCCACTCCTCCCTCTAGATCTCTCCACTCCTCCCTCTAGATCTCTCCACTCCTCCCTCTAGATCTCTCCACTCCTCCCTCTAGATCTCTTCACTCCTCCCTCTAGATCTCTTCACTCCTCCCTCTAGATCTCTTCACTCCTCCCTCTAGATCTCTTCACTCCTCCCTCTAGATCTCTCCACACCTCTGTTACTAGATCTCTCCACTCCTCCCTCTGTTACTAGATCTCTCCCCTACTCCTTGTAGATCTCTCCAGGTGATACATACGTTTCTCCGCCTCTGACAGCTCTCTGTCTGCGATCTTCTTCTGGCCTACACAGCTCCTGAACCTCATCTCTCTCAGCATGTTCTCCACCTGTCGGACCTTCTCAGAGAGGAGCTCGGACATCTCATCTTCCTCTGTCTCGTTAACACCAGTCCGGTTTGCCTGCAGCTCCAGGTCTGGATCGGAAAAAACACACAGTACTTCAGATCATTTAATGATCAAAACGAGACATATTTCATATTAGCATAATGTTTAGTGACCCATATAATCTCATGTTTCCCAACCAGTACAGCCCAGACAACACAGAAGCGGTACTGGGATCAGTTGGGCCGACAGGTGTAATGTCCTGTTGAGCTAAGCTGCTGTACCTTCAACGGCTGCCAGAATGTTCTGGATTTGTGACAGCAGCTTCTGGGCCCTTTCATGGGTGTTCTCTATGTTTTTCCCCAGTGCGTCCGTTTTGTTTGTTGTCCCCGCCACCTGGTCGGAGGATAACATTACATCAGACATTACAGTCTATTTGTATTAACTTTAATTAGATACTGTAGCTCATAATACAGAAACAATCCTCAGGTTATGGATCCTTTGAAATCCAAGCGTTTATGTATTCTTCCTGGGGAGGTTCCTGTCTTTATAGTGAGTTTTTCTAAGTGCTTTCAAGGTTTTCATTAGGAATGTTGATAGGCACTTTGTGATTTCTGCTTGTCTAAAAAAAGTTATTTATAAAAACATTTGACTGATGTCATAATTGACACGTAATGACACCTAAAAACAGAAAGGACTCAGATAGCATGATGACGTCCTGAGAAACACTCCCAGGTCATTATAAAAAGAAAGGTCTCAGAAAGCATGATGACGTCCTGAGAAACACTCCCAGGTCATTATATAAATAGAAAGGAATCAGATAGCATGATGACGTCCTGAGAAACACTCCCAGGCCATTATATAAACAGAAAGGACTCAGATAGCATGATGACGTCCTGAGAAACACCCCCAGGTTATTATATAAACAGAAAGGACTCAGATAGCATGATGACGTCCTGAGAAACACTCCCAGGTCATTATATAAACAGAAAGGACTCAGATAGCATGATGACGTCCTGAGAAACACTCCCAGGTCATTACAAACAGAAAGGACTCAGATAGCATGATGACGTCCTGAGAAACACTCTCAGGTCATTATATAAACCGAAAGGACTCAGATAGCATGATGACGTCCTGAGAAACACTCCCAGATTATTATATAAATAGAAAGGACTCAGATAGCATGACGACGTCCTGAGAAACACTCCCAGGTCATAATATAAATAGAAAGGACTCAAATAGCATGATGACGTCCTTAAAAAACACTCCGTGGTCATTATATAAATAGAAAGGACTCAGATAGCATGATGACGTCCTGAGAAACACTCCCAGGTCATTATATAAATAAAAAGGATTCAGATAGCATGATGACGTCCTGAGAAACACTCCCAGGTTATTATATAAATAGAAAGGACTCAGATAGCATGATGACGTCCTGAGAAACACTCCCAGGTCATTATATAAATAGAAAGGACTCAGATAGCATGATGACGTCCTGAGAAACACTCCCAGGTCATTATATAAATAGAAAGGACTCAGATAGCATGATGACGTCCTGAGAAACACTCTCAGGTTATTATATAAACAGAAAGGACTCAGATAGCATGATGACGTCATGAGAAACACTCCCAGATTATTATATAAATAGAAAGGACTCAGATAGCATGATGACGTCCTGAGAAACACTCCCAGGTCATTATATAAATAGAAAGGACTCAGATAGCATGATGACGTCCTTAAAAACACTCCTTGGTCATTATATAAATAGAAAGGACTCAGATAGCATGATGACGTCCTGAGAAACACTCCCAGGTCATTATATAAATAGAAAGGACTCAGATAGCATGATGACGTCCTGAGAAACACTCCCAGGTCATTACAAACAGAAAGGACTCAGATAGCATGATGACGTCCTGAGAAACACTCCCAGGTCATTATATAAATAGAAAGGACTCAGATAGCATGATGACGTCCTGAGAAACACTCCCAGGTCATTACAAACAGAAAGGACTCAGATAGCATGATGACGTCCTGAGAAACACTCCCAGGTTATTATATAAATAGAAAGGACTCAGATAGCATGATGACGTCCTGAGAAACACTCCCAGGTCATAATATAAATAGAAAGGACTCAGATAGCATGATGACGTCCTTAAAAAACACTCCTTGGTCATTATATAAATAGAAAGGACTCAGATAGCATGATGACGTCCTGAGAAACACTCCCAGGTCATTATATAAATAGAAAGGACTCAGATAGCATGATGACGTCCTGAGAAACACTCCCAGGTCATTATATAAATAGAAAGGACTCAGATAGCATGATGACGTCCTGAGAAACACTCCCAGATTATTATATAAATAGAAAGGACTCAGATAGCATGCCGACGTCCTGAGAAACACTCCCAGGTTATTATATAAATAGAAAGGACTCAGATAGCATGATGACGTCCTGAGAAACACTCCCAGGTTATTATATAAATAGAAAGGACTCAGATAGCATGATGACGTCCTGAGAAACACTCCCAGGTCATTATATAAATAGAAAGGACTCAGATAGCATGATGACGTCCTGAGAAACACTCCCAGATTATTATATAAATAGAAAGGACTCAGATAGCATGACGACGTCCTGAGAAACACTCCCAGGTCATAATATAAATAGAAAGGACTCAGATAGCATGATGACGTCCATAAAAAACACTCCTTGGTCATTATATAAATAGAAAGGACTCAGATAGCATGATGACGTCCTGAGAAACACTCCCAGGTCATTATATAAATAGAAAGGACTCAGATAGCATGATGACGTCCTGAGAAACACTCCCAGGTCATTATATAAACAGAAAGGACTCAGATAGCATGACGACGTCCTGAGAAACACTCCCAGGTTATTATATAAATAGAAAGGACTCAGATAGCATGACGACGTCCTGAGAAACACTGTAGATCTCAGGTCATTGTACCTTCTCATCCAGGTCATTAATATCCAAGTTGATGTTCATGATCTCTCCTTCCAACATGTCCGCTGCGTTCGAGCTCTCCTCCAGAGTGGAGTTGGAGTTCTCCAGGGCATTCTGGGAAACAATCAACCATGTGTTTTTAGACAGAAGTGTGTGTACGTGCCTGTGTAGTGCACGTTTGTGTGTGTGTGTGTACGTGCCTGTGTAGTGCACGTTTGTGTGTGTGTGTACGTGCCTGTGTAGTGCACGTTTGTGTGTGTGTGTACGTGCCTGTGTAGTGCACGTTTGTGTGTGTGTGTGTACGTGCCTGTGTAGTGCACGTTTGTGTGTGTGTGTACGTGCCTGTGTAGTGCACGTTTGTGTGTGTGTGTACGTGCCTGTGTAGTGCACGTTTGTGTGTGTGTGTGTACGTGCCTGTGTAGTGCACGTTTGTGTGTGTGTGTGTACGTGCCTGTGTAGTGCACGTTTGTGTGTGTGTGTACGTGCCTGTGTAGTGCACGTTTGTGTGTGTGTGTACGTGCCTGTGTAGTGCACGTTTGTGTGTGTGTGTGTACGTGCCTGTGTAGTGCACGTTTGTGTGTGTGTGTGTACGTGCCTGTGTAGTGCACGTTTGTGTGTGTGTGTGTACGTGCCTGTGTAGTGCACGTTTGTGTGTGTGTGTGTACGTGCCTGTGTAGTGCACGTTTGTGTGTGTGTACGTGCCTGTGTAGTGCACGTTTGTCTGTGTGTGTGTGTGCCTGTGTATTGCAAGTTTGTCTGTGTGTGTATGTGCCTGTGTAGTGCACGTTTGTGTGTGTGTGTGTACGTGCCTGTGCAGTGCACGTTTGTGTGTGTGTGTGTGTGTGTACGTGCCTGTGCAGTGCACGTTTGTGTGTGTGTGTATGTGCCTGTGTAGTGCAGGTTTGTGTGTGTGTGTACGAGCCTGTGTAGTGCACGTTTGTCTGTGTGTGTACGTGCCTGTGTAGTGCACGTTTGTCTGTGTGTGTGCCTGTGTATTGCACTTTTGCGTGTGTGTGTACGTGCCTGTGTAGTGCACTTTTGTCTGTGTGTACTTACCGACACATTGTCTATGGACCTGTTGAGGTTCTGCAACTGAACCCAGGAAGTGAAGGAGGCGTTAAGGTTTCCCAGCGTTTGGGCCACAGAGTCGTAGTCCTCGTTTATTCTGTCCAGATTGTCCAGCAGCACAATCACACAGCTGTCACATGCTGTGGACACACACACACACGTCAAATTATATATAATTAGTTCACATAACTCATTATAAAAACTCAGTATAAGAAGATAATTAGTACTGAGTCAGTAATAGGAAGTACTGAAGTACTGAACAGGAATGTTGTGCTCCCCCGCCACCTGCCCCGCCCCAATCACACCCACAGCCACGCCCCCAAGTCAGTACTCACGTTCACAGTGTAGGTCGTGACCCCGCTGAACCGGAACGCTGTATCTATGGTAACAGGTGTCACATTGTTTCCCAGTCATCCCCTCTGCACAGCGACACTCTCCAGTTCGGGGGTCACAGCGCCCGTGTTTACAGTCACATCCTGTGGGGTCAATAAGTTAGGGGTCAACATGCTAGTCCACAAATATAGGACTGAGCTCTAACAACATGCTAGTCCACAAATATAGGACTGAGCTCTAACAACATGCTAGTCCACAAATATAGGACTGAGTTCTAACAACATGCTAGTCCACAAATATAGGACTGAGCTCTAACAACATGCTAGTCCACAAATATAGGACTGAGATCTAACAACATGCTAGTCCACAAATATAGGACTGAGCTCTAACAACATGCTAGTCCACAAATATAGGACTGAGCTCTAACAACATGCTAGTCCACAAATATAGGACTGAGCTCTAACAACATGCTAGTCCACAAATATAGTACTGAGATCTAACAACATGCTAGTCCACAAATATAGGACTGAGATCTAACAACATGCTAGTCCACAAATATAGGACTGAGATCTAACAACATGCTAGTCCACAAATATAGGACTGAGCTCTAACAACATGCTAGTCCATAAATATAGTACTGAGATCTAACAACATGCTAGTCCACAAATATAGGACTGAGATCTAACAACATGCTGGTCCACAAATATAGGACTGAGCTCTAACAACATGCTGGTCCACAAATATAGGACTGAGATCTAACAACATGCTAGTCCACAAATATAGGACTGAGCTCTAACAACATGCTAGTCCACAAATATAGGACTGAGCTCTAACAGCATGCTAGTCCACAAATATAGGACTGAGCTCTAACAACATGCTAGTCCACAAATATAGGACTGAGCTCTAACAACATGCTAGTCAGCAAATATAGGACTGAGATCTAACAACATGCTAGTCCACAAATATAGGACTGAGCTCTAACAACATGCTAGTCCACAAATATAGGACTGAGCTCTAACAACATGCTAGTCCACAAATATAGGACTGAGATCTAACAACATGCTAGTCCACAAATATAGGACTGAGCTCTAACAACATGCTAGTCCACAAATATAGGACTGAGCTCTAACAACATGCTAGTCCACAAATATAGGACTGAGCTCTAACAACAGACGCAGGCCAGCCTGTTTACTCACTTTTGCACCCCTCTGGGCTGTAGTCCCAGTACCCCGGGGCACATTGGCGACAGTAGCGCCCACCTACGCCCGGCTGGCATGAACACGACCCGTTCCGGGGGTCACACGATTGGTCCAGGGCAGCCTCGGCTTTACACTCACAGTGGCGACACCCAGAACAGGACTCAAACCCAAACGTTCCGTCCTGGAAGAACACACAGACACGGCTGTCACAACATTACCAATGCGTTTCAGACCATTTTAATGAACAAAAAATTTATTTTCCTCCCAGAGACGGGGACATTTAACATTTCTAAGTGAACCCAGCCTTTTGAAAGGTTGTGTGTACTTAACAACACAACAACAACCACCACTCAGCCAAACAGACCTCCCTCGTAACACAACAGGACTTTGGGTCCATTGTGACTTTGGGTCCTACGCTAGTTACGGCTACGCTAGTTACGGCTACGCTAGTTACGGCTACGCTAGTTACGGCTACGCTAGTTACGGCTACGCTAGTTACGGCTACGCTAGTTACAGTCAACATGATTAGTGTCTAGCTGGCCATCTGCCCGGACTGACTAACTGGTTGGACGCGGGGCGTCGTCACAACACATCCGGCTGTCGGGCCAGATGCCCTGCGGGTCGGGTACGTACAGTGCAGTGGTCACAGCGAGGCCCGGTGACACCAGGTTTACAGTGACACTGTCCCGTGTGAGGGTCACATGACTCCGTGCCACAGGGGGAGCAGCTGCACTCTGGAGAAACGAGAGAGATGAAGGGAGACCAAATCAGAAAACCATTTGCATAATACTGGCCTGGATTAAAGGAAGAGTATGTGTGTGTGTGCACGTGAGTTTGCTGTGGGTCTTACTGGTGCAGTTCTTGGCGTTTATGGCGTCGCCATAGAAACCCTGGGCACAGATCTGGCAGTGCGTTCCGGCGGTGTTTTGCATACAGCTGTGACACTCCCCGGTCAGACCGTCACAGTCACTAAACAGCATGTTGGAATCTGTGTTGTCATGACAGTGGCAGGGCTGGCACGTGCTGCCAATCACCATCGGGTTGCCATAGAAACCAGGAGAGCACCTTAAATATGGGAACAGGAGTCGGAATGAGGCAACAGGAGGAAAAGTCAGCAACAGGAGGAGTCAGGTAACAGGAGCAGGTGTCAGGAGATGTAGGAGGAGTCAGGACATGTAGGAGGAGTCAGGGCATGTAGGAGGAGTCAGGACATGTAGGAGGAGTCAGGACATGTAGGAGGAGTCAGGACATGTAGGAGGAGTCAGGACATGTAGGAGGAGTCAGGACATGTAGGAGGAGTCAGGACATGTAGGAGGAGTCAGGTAACAGGAGCAAGTGTCAGGACATGTAGGAGGAGTCAGGTAACAGAAGCATGTAGGAGGAGTCAGGACATGTAGGAGGAGCCAGGTAACAGGAGTCAGGACATGCAGGAGGAGTCAGGTAACAGGAGCAGGTGTCAGGAGATGTAGGAGGAGTCAGGACATGTAGGAGGAGTCAGGTAACAGGAGCAGGTGTCAGGACATGTAGGAGGAGTCAGGTAACAGGAGCAGGTGTCAGGAGATGTAGGAGGAGTCAGGACATGTAGGAGGAGTCAGGTAACAGGAGTAGGTGTGCGGAGATGTAGGAGGAGTCAGGACATATAGGAGGAGTCAGGTAACAGGAGCAGGTGTCAGGACATGTAGGAGGAGTCAAGACATGTAGGAGGGGTCAGGTGACAGAAGGAGGGGTCAGGGCATGTGGGAGGGGTCAGGTGACAGAAGGATGGGTCAGGGCATGTGGGAGGAGTCAGTTGACAGAAGGAAGAGTCAGTACATGAAGTGAACACAGGTGTAAATTAGTAAACAGTGTTTAGCATTGTTAGTAAAGGCTAAAAATATCTATACTGGCATTGATACATATTACCAAGACATCTTCATCATGGTCAACATCATCATTATAAAGGGAACTGACCTTTCACACTTGGGTCCAGAGTAGCCAGGCATACACAGACACTGCATCCGATTGGGTTTCTCCACACAACCCACCGCAAAACTACACCAGAGGAGAGACCAGAGGTGAGACCAGCGTAGAGACCAGCGTAGAGACCAGAGGAGAGACCAGAGGTGAGACCAGAGGAGAGACCAGAGGAGAGACCAGAGGAGAGACCAGAGGTGAGACCAGAGGTGAGACCAGAGGAGAGACCAGAGGTGAGACCAGAGGTGAGACCAGAGGTGAGACCAGAGGAGAGACCAGAGGAGAGACCAGAGGCCATCACAAAAGAGATTGGGGATGTTTCCCTGGTTTAATTCACAAACAATGGGCATGTGAAGAGGTGCATATAAGAGGAGAATTGTAAAGAGGAGAGGAGGAGAAAGAGATTAGAGGAGGAGAAAGAGATTAGAAGAGGAGGAGATTAGAAGAGGAGAGGAGGAGGAGAAGAAGATTAGAAGAGGGGGAGAGGAGAAGAAATTAGAAGAGGGGGAGAGGAGAAGAAGAGGGAATGGGAGACTGACTTGTTTGAGGCCACCTGTAGTGGACAAGGGCAGCTGTCACATGACAGGGCGTGGCCATCCAAAGAGTTGTTACCATGGAAACCTCCCTGGCACTTCTCACAGTGGTCTCCAGCTCGGTTGTGCTGACAGTTCTGAGATAAATAAATATGGCTGTCATGAAATATTATAAAATTGATGAAAGCCAAAACATTGGTGTCAATAAAATTGTTGCACTGTTCCTCTATTGGGACATGGTTAGCTGAGCCATCCAGGACTAATCTGTCACCAGAGAGACTCCAGATCTGTCCAGACACTGGCCAGAGTGACTCACCAGACAGACTCCAGATCTGTCCAGACACTGGACAGAGTGACTCACCAGACAGACTCCAGATCTGTCCAGACACTGGTCAGAGTGACTCACCAGACAGACTCCAGATCTGTCCAGACACTGGCCAGAGTGACTCACCAGACAGACTCCAGATCTGTCCAGACACTGGTCAGAGTGACTCACCAGACAGGCTCCAGATCCGTCCAGACACTGGTCAGAGTGACCGTTGCAGGTACATGGAACACACTTCCCCAGGAAGAGGCCCTTGGTGTCTCTGTAGAATCCTGGAGCACATTTCTGGAGTTGGAGTCGACAGGGATGGAGGGGTTAAAATAGAGGGGTTAATAAGGTGTTTGTGGCTCCTCTGTCACTCTAACAACAGGCCATCATAACATAATGACATGCAGAAACACCTAGAAGTATATTCTCCAATCAGTTGGCTGTTGACCTGATTGGGTTGACATGGCTAATTGGTCAAGAACAATTAGTATTGTGTTACGTCCCCCGTCGCTCTCCCTGTCTCCTTCTCTGTGTTTCTGTTCTGATTTGCAGATTGGAGACAGGTGGAGCTGAGGGGGTCGTGTGTGTGACTGGATGCACCTGTGGGTGGAGCCGGCCAGGGGTTCAGCCCCACATCCTTCTCTTTTCTCCACAGGCACCATTTTGTTGAGCATGTGACTAGAGAACTCTTGTTTTGTAATTACACCTACCAACACTTACACATCTTACATTCACTCCTGCACTTCCATTGCACTCCTCACATGTCTACTATCACACTTCACCGGAATATTCTTTGTTGAAAGGATACATTTTTGTGAGTATGTAAATAAACCTTTGTTATTCCTTTAAATGTTAACGTGTGGACGCCCCTTGTTTGTCACTATCTATGAGCCGGGTTGTGACAATTGTGTTAGATTAGAAACAGCTGTAACCCTTCGTATAAATCCCAGTATAAATCCCATAATAACTCCTGAACAACAACCCACTGGTAACGCGGGCACACCCCAAGCTCGTTAGTAACCCTGAGTAACGGCCCCAACCTGGCACGAGTCTCCGAGGTAGTTGGCGGGGCAGAGGCAGATCTCTACGTTGTTGGCATGGTGACCGGTGTGCAGGTTCTGAGCCACCTCCATCCTAACCTCCCCTAGCGACACGCTGTGGGCAGACTGGGAGTGGAGAGCACGGATCTGAAGAGACTCCAGCCTAACCAGGACCATCATCAGCTCCTCCCTGGACACCACGTTGCCCGTCTGGGCGTGCCGGAAACTTCCCTGCAGGGGGTCAGAGAGATGATCACTTGGAATGGTGTGGAGATCAGCTGAATTAGAACTGTTCCATGGTCTGTATTTATTGGAATGGTGTGGAGATCAGCTGAATTAGAACTGTTCCATGGTCTATATTTATTGGAATGGTGTGGAGATCAGCTGAATTAGAACTGTTCCATGGTCTGTATTTATTGGAATGGTGTGGAGATCGGCTGAATTAGAACTGTTCCATGGTCTGTATTTATTGGAATGATGAGGAGATCAGCTGAATTATAACTGTACCATGGTCTGTATTTATTGGAATGGTGTGGAGATCAGCTGAATTAGAACTGTTTGTGGGTTGGGACTTTAGGACATAGGGCGGGGTTTGTGGGTTGGCGTTTGATGCAGTGAAATCTCAGGGTGTTGCCCTATTAGAACAGTGAGGTGTGTCATATGATTAATGTTGCCCTATTAGAACAGTGAGGTGTGTCATGTGATTAATGTTGCCCTATTAGAACAGTGAGGTGTGTCATGTGATTAATGTTGCCCTATTAGAACAGTGAGGTGTGTCATGTGATTAATGTTGCCCTATTAGAGCAGTGAGGTGTGTCATGTGATTAATGTTGCCCTATTAGAATAGTGAGGTGTGTCATGTGATTAATGTTGCCCTATTAGAACAGTGAGGTGTGTCATGTGATTAATGTTGCCCTATTAGAACAGTGAGGTGTGTCATGTGATTAATGTTGCCCTATTAGAGCAGTGAGGTGTGTCATGTGATTAATGTTGCCCTATTAGGAAACAGGAGTGTGTCAGTGTTGTGGTCAGTAATCTGGTCAATGTCGTGGTCAGTATTCTGGTCAGTGTTCTGGTCAGCGGTCTGGTCAGCGGTCTGGTCAGTATTCTGGTCAGCGGTCTGGTCAGTATTCTGGTCAGCGGTCTGGTCAGTATTCTGGTCAGTAATCTGGTCAATGTCGTGGTCAGTATTCTGGTCAGTGTTCTGGTCAGCGGTCTGGTCAGCGGTCTGGTCAGTATTCTGGTCAGCGGTCTGGTCAGTATTCTGGTCAGCGGTCCGGTCAGTATTCTGGTCAGCGGTCTGGTCAGCGGTCTGGTCAGTATTCTGGTCAGCGGTCCGGTCAGTATTCTGGTCAGCGGTCTGGTCAGTATTCTGGTCAGCGGTCCGGTCAGTATTCTGGTCAGTGGTCTGGTCAGTATTCTACCTCCACCATGTGAACTATGCCCAGGTGAGGATCATCAGGGGAGGAATATTCTCTCTCCATGAACACCAGGGTCATCTGGTTTCCCTGTGGAGACAGAACATACATATCATATGTGGAGACAGAACATAGATATCATATGTGGAGACAGAACATACATATCATATGTGGAGACAGAACATAGATATCATATGTGGAGACAGAACATACATATCATATGTGGAGACAGAACATACATATCATATGTGGAGACACGACATACATATCATATGTGGAGACATGACATACATATTATTTTTGACAGACAATCTTTATATAGAACAACTTCATTAAACATACACCATGTATAAGCAGCTTTATCAGACCAAACATGTTCGTGAAAACGTGTAAAAGACCGCTGTAAAAATGTAACCAAAATGTATACCTCATTTGATCAATATATTTTTTGCACTCGTGTTCTGTGTAATCATGTCTATAAAGTTCAGCATTTTCTTTTCACATTAACTTGGCCAGGTTGCCATTGCTAGGCAGAATTTGTTCTCAATCTGCCTGCCTGGTTAAATAAAGGTTAAATAAAACTACAAATAATTGAGACATTCACATTAGTGGCCCTGTATAAACCAATACAAGCCAAATAATCAGGAATCAACAGACTATATAAGACTTAAGGAATAAACATCCCTGTCTTGTTGTGTTGAATGTGATCATGTCCCTGTGACCCAAAAACCCTGTGGTTATAAAGTGCTGCTGTGTTAGATGTGACCCAATAACCATGTGGTTATAAAGTGCTGCTGTGTTAGATGTGACCCAATAACCCTGTGGTTATAAAGTGCTGCTGTGTTAGATGTGACCCAATAACCATGTGGTTATAAAGTGCTGCTGTGTTAGATGTGACCCAATAACCCTGTGGTTATAAAGTGCTGCTGTGTTAGATGTAAACCAATAACCCTGTGGTTATAAAGTGCTGCTGTGTTAGATGTGACCCAATAACCATGTGGATATAAAGTGCTGCTGTGTTAGATGTGACCCAATAACCCTGTGTTTATAAAGTACTAATATCCATGTGCCGAGTTAGATGTGACCCAATAACCCTGTGGTTATAAAGTACAAATATCGGTGTGCCGAGTTAGATGTGACCCAATAACCCTGTGGTTATAAAGTACAAATATCTGTGTGCCAAGTTAGATGTGACCCAATAACCCTGTATTCATAAAGTACAAATATCACAGTGCTGTGTTGGATGTGACCCAATAACCCTACCGTCTTAAGGTATAAGGTGTTGGATGTGACCCAATAACCCTACGGTCTTAAGGTATAAGGTGTTGGATGTGACCCGATGTCCATGTGATCGGCTGGATACCTTTAGAATGACATCAGGACGAGAGGCCTCAGCGGGCAGAGAGAGAACATCTCCTCTCATAGTCTGAGAATGAAGACGATAGTGCAGAGAACCTCCGTACGAAGACACCTAGAACGAAAGCAAATGGAGATGGAGAGAGCATGTCAAATATGGTGGAGGCAATGTGAAGGTCTGGGGGTGCTTTGGTGATGGTAAAGTAGGAGCTTTGTACAGGGTGAAGGGTTCTTAAATAAGTTTTACAACCCCATGCCATACACGATAGACGGCGCATGATTGGAGCCAATCTCTTCCTACAACACGACAGTGACCCAAAGCACAGCTACAAACTATGCGATAACTATTTATAGAAGATGCACCCTAGGAGAACAGATTGTTCTCTTACCATCTAATCTACCTAGACGTTGACCCGTGCTCCTGTTAGGAGAAGATCAACGTTATTCGTGTAACCCGAGTGGTCATAATGTTTTCTATATAGTTCCTATTTAATTAGGGATAATTCCAAATCAAAACCGGTATTTCGTGTGTGTACCTTGTCCCCCAGATATGGTCCAGGTGCGTGCCAGTGGAGGTCCTGGTACACATCAGGTACGTCACTAAGGTCCGCCTCAACCAAGTTCTGACCTGGATACACTTTGGCATATACTTCCTGTCTGTCTGCGCTCAGAAGCACCCAACCCTTCATATCAATCACCTGGGTCAAAGAAAAAATAACATGCCGTTACAATAACATTACAATAACATGCCATTACAATAGCATTACAATAACATGGCGTCACAATAACATTACAATAACATGCCGTTACAATTACATGCCGTCACAATAACATTACAATAACATGCTGTTAAAATAACATTACAATAACATGCCGTTAAAATAATATTACAATAACATGCCATTACAATAACATGCCGTTACAATAACATCACAATAACATGCCGTTACAATACATTACAATACCATGCCGTTAAAATAACGTTACAATAACATGCCGTTACAATAACATTACAATAACATGCCGTTACAATAACATTACAATAACATGCCGTTATAATAACATTACAATAACATGCTGTTACTGGGACAGCGGTCTGTAGTCTTTATTATCTCAGTGTGTCTTTTCTCTGAACTACGACAGCAGTCTGTAGCCTTTATTACCTCAGTGTGTCTTTTCTCTGAACTACGACAGCAGTCTGTAGCCTTTATTACCTCAGTGTGTCTTTTCTCTGAACTACGACAGCGGTCTGTAGCTCCAAAGCAGAAGCAGGAAGTGCAGCCATTTGGGTTGGTGGGGTCCAGGTGAAAGGTTCCCACTCTGCACTGGTCACAACGACCTCCCTGGACATTCTCCTGTAGGACACACACACACACACACATCCAAGGTCACTCTGTGGTAGTTCCTAAACCGGGGGTCCAGGGTAAATATGAAACCTGAAATGGGGGTCAACCAATCAAATAAGCCGACCTTGCACAGGCATCTTCCGGTGTACGAGTCACACACGTCCCCCACAGTCCCCGCCTCCATGCAGTCACATGGCCTACAGTTAGGGTAACCATAGAAACCAGGAGCACAGCGATCACACTGTCGACCAATGACGTTGCTCTTGCATCTGCAGTTGTGAAAATATAAATCAACAAGTCAGCAATGTTTCTAGTAAGATAATATCACAGCACCATATGATTTGTAGCTAGAACATCTATGTAATTGCCTGGCAGCAGTTGAAAGCGTGTGTGGTCTAATATTTAATCAAATAATTTGATTAGGCAAGATTATTTCTGGCATCTCTAGAAGGCAACGTATTTTTCAAAGACAATGATTCAACTTCATGTTTGGCTGTGTAGCTCTGTGTCGTCCTTGTTTCTGCTGTCTGTGTGTGTGTGTGTGCGTGTCTGTCTGTGTGTGCGTGTGTGTCTGTCTGTGTGTGTATGTGCGTGTCTGTCTGTGTGTGCGTGTCTGTCTGTGTGTGTATGTGCGTGTGTGTATGTGTGTGTATGTGCGTGTCTGTGTGTGTGTGTGTCTGTCTGTGTATGTGCGTGTCTGTCTGTGTGTGTATGTGCGTGTCTGTCTGTGTGTGTATGTGCGTGTCTGTCTGTGTGTGTATGTGCGTGTCTGTCTGTGTGTGTATGTGCGTGTCTGTCTGTGTGTGTATGTGCGTGTCTGTCTGTGTGTGTATGTGCGTGTCTGTCTGTGTGTGTATGTGCGTGTCTGTCTGTGTGTGTATGTGCGTGTCTGTCTGTGTGTGTATGTGTGCGTCTGTCTGTGTGAGTATGTGCGTGTGTGTATGTGCGTGTCTTTCTGTGTGTGTGCATGTCTTTTTGTATGTGTGCGTTTTTTTGTGTGCAAGTGTGCATGCATGTGTGTGCGTGTGTGGTTGTGTGCCTTTTTGTGTGTGTGGTGTGTGCGTGTGTGCATTCTTGTGGGTGTGTACGTGTGTGGGTGCGTGCCTTCTTGAGTGTGCATGTGTGGGTGTGTGCCTTCTTGTGTGTGTGTGCGTGTGTGTGCCTTCTTGTGTGTGTGTGTAGGTGTGTGCGTGCGTGTGTGTGTGTGTGTGTGCCTTCTTGTGTGTGTGTGTGTGCGTGTGTGTGTGTGTGTGCGTGTGTGTGCGTCCACACGGTTCTGTATGACTATCAGCATCAATGCCAGGTGCCAGAGCTCCAGGCAGCACAACATCATATATTACGTAGCTACAGAAAACAGAAACACAAACACTGTTCCACTAGAATCCCCCCGTCTTCCCCAGACCTGCTGTTGGAGCTGGTGGCATTGACTTTATGTCTGTAATTCCACAACTAATGTCAGAAAGAACTTAATGCAGCGGGTTGATAGGACTTATGTAAGCTACGTGATAAGTGTGGCTGATTGGAGAGGTTAGGTTGAGGTTAGTAAAAGGGTTAGGGTCGGGTTTAGGGTCAGGTTTAGCTAAAGTTTAAAAATGCTTATACATATGATCTGAGCGTGATGTTTTTGTCACTTCTAATGTCACTTTGATATTAACAGATATGTATTTATTTCCCTTTGACCTATATTTCTAAAGGCTGGAAATGTCTGGTAGCTGACGGCAAAGGATTCATATCTTGGCATATGGAGTTAAACAAACATGACAGCAATAAGAGAATGTCTCAGAGAACCATGATAAGTACATCTGATGTGTGTTTAAGGCAGAAGGGCGACCAGTTATAAACCAGTTGTTTAATCCTAACAGACTGACGACCCCGGTTTGACCTCTCTGAACTGCTTCCTGGTGTCTCACCTGCATTGTCCACTGTCATAGTCACAGCCCACATCAGGCATGGTGACCCCAGGGCGAGAGCAGTTGCACACCTCACAGCCAACCAGAGGATGGCAGCCAAAGGTCAGTGGTTCACATCGAATACACTCTGGTAGCAGAGTCCTGGGAGGACAGATACAGTCTCCAGTCACAGGTTCACACAGCCTGGTACCACACGCACAGGCTGAGAGGAAGGAAGAGAAGAGAGTGACACTCAGAGTCCTGGGAGGACAGGTACAGTCTCCAGTCACAGGTTCACACAGCCTGGTACCACACGCACAGGCTGAGAGGAAGGAAGAGAAGAGAGTGACACTCAGAGTCCTGGGAGGACAGGTACAGTCTCCAGTCACAGGTTCACACAGCCTGGTACCACACGCACAGGCTGAGAGGAAGGAAGAGAAGAGAGTGACACTCAGAGTCCTGGGAGGACAGATACAGTCTCCAGTCACAGGTTCACACAGCCTGGTACCACACGCACAGGCTGAGAGGAAGGAGGGCCTGGTACCACACGCACAGGCTGAGGGACACTCAGAGTCCTGGGAGACACTTTGCATCACCACAGGCTGAGAGGAAGGAAGAGAAGAGAGTGACACTAGTGACTCTCCACGTCTGGGAGGACAGGTACAGTCTCCAGTCAGTTGCCTGGGAAGGCTCCCCCTGGGAGTACCCTGGTACCACACGCACAGGCTGAGAGGAAGGAGGGAGGGAGGGAGACACTTTGCATCACCATAGTGACTCACGTCTACAGTTGGGGAATCCCCAGTACCCTGTGGCACACTGGGAACAGTCTCTGCCAATGACGTTGGGGCGACACTGGCACTGCCCACCAAAAGGCTTGCACGTATCGCTGTCTGCGCCAACCTCGTGGCAACCGCAGGGCACCGCTCCGTTGTTGAAGAACGCAGAGAGGGAGACGGCAGAACTACGGCAGAACAGGGAGGCTGTGGAGGGGCTGGGGGTCGGGGGGGAGGCAGAACTAGTTACCATGACAGGCTGGGGGGGCAGATCTAGTAGAACCTTTACAAGCTTCAGGTGCAGACTACTGTAACCTTTACAAGCTTCAGGTGCAGACTACTGTAACCTTTACTAGCTTCAGGTGCAGACTACTGTAACCTTTACTAGCTTCAGACGCAGACTACTGTAACCTTTACTAGCTTCAGACGCAGACTACTGTAACCTTTACTAGCTTCAGGTGCAGACTACTGTAACCTTTACTAGCTTCAGGTGCAGACTACTGTAACCTTTACTAGCTTCAGACGCAGACTACTGTAACCTTTACTAGCTTCAGACGCAGACTACTGTAACCTTTACTAGCTTCAGGTGCAGACTACTGTAACCTTTACTAGCTTCAGACGCAGACTACTGTAACCTTTACTAGCTTCAGGTGCAGACTACTGTAACCTTTACTAGCTTCAGGTGCAGACTACTGTAACTTTTACTATCTTTAACCAATAATTAGCAACAACCAGCTTTGTTGTGCGGATGGAGGCAGAGTCCTGTACAGTCACAAGCAGTAATTAATCAATTTAACTCACTTTATGTAGAAACTGTTCTGCCCACAGTTGCTGATGAACTCGTATGATTTGTCCAGGTGTTCTTCTGACAGGTAGCTGGAGCTGTAGCTACTCTCAGGAACCACCAGAACGTGGTCCTGAGAAATCACACGAACCACACCTGGTTATACACACATGTACTGCGGCTTCTACGAGTGCGGCTTCTACGAGTGCGGCTTCTACGAGTGCGGCTTCTACGAGTGCGGCTTCTACGAGTGCGGCTTCTACGATTGCGGCTTCTACGAGTGCGGCTTCTACGAGTGCGGCTTCTACGAGTGCGGCTTCTACGAGTGCGGCTTCTACGAGTGCGGCTTCTACGAGTGCGGCTTCTACGAGTGCGGCTTCTACGAGTGCGGCTTCTACGAGTGCGGCTTCTACGAGTGCGGCTTCTACGAGTGCGGCTTCTACGAGTGCGGCTTCTACGAGTGCGGCTTCTACGAGTGTGGCCTGCAGTGTACTGCTGGCTTACTGTTACAAGACTGCAGCTCCGCAAGCAGTCAGCTCATTTGAGCAGTCAGCAAGAAACACAAAATACATCGACTTCCTTTCATTAGTGCCATTTCCTGTCGGTGCCATTTCCTGTCGGTGCCATTTCCTGTCGGTGCCATTTCCTGTCGGTGCCTATAGAGCAACTCACCAGCCAGAGTGTCTTTCCATCGGGAACCTGGACTGTCAGGAAGAGCTCGTGGTCCGTTACGTCCAGAATGATCTGGTTCTCTGAGACCAGGACGCTGCGGCAACCGTAACCATGGGGACAAAAGGAGGCATTGGCGTGGCCTGGAAACAGATGGTTGTTGAGACAACAAACAGGAGGATGTTAATTGGTTCCACTTTCATTTCCTGAGTAACGTTCTCCATCCCTAAGAAATGTGGGAAATGTGGAGACAGTGACGTAGTATTCTAGGGTGGTGTAACCAGTGTTCAGCTCACCCCACCAAATGTGGAGACAGTGACGTAGTATTCTAGAGTGGTGTAACCAGTGTTCAGCTCACCCCACCAAATGTGGAGACAGTGACGTAGTATTCTAGGGTGGTGTAACCAGTGTTCAGCTCACCCCACCAAATGTGGAGACAGTGACGTAGTATTCTAGGGTGGTGTAACCAGTGTTCAGCTCACCCCACCAAATGTGGAGACAGTGACGTAGTATTCTAGGGTGGTGTAACCAGTGTTCAGCTCACCCCACCAAATGTGGAGACAGTGACGTAGTATTCTAGGGTGGTGTAACCAGTGTTCAGCTCACCCCACCAAATGCGTCCTCCGTTGATGAACACCTGTATGGGGAAGGTGGGGTGCAGTGGCTGGTGGTAGTGCAGGATGAACACGTAGCGACCCGGGGTGTGGACACGGGTTGAGTACACCGCTGCATTCTGGGATATGCGGGGAAAGACAAAGATGCGTCAGGTGACAGCGGGGCAACGGCTGGCGAGGTACAATACGTAAGAACAACTGAAAATCTATTGAGCGAATTATGACTGAAAAACATACAATGTCACGGTCACATACTGTATATATGGGTGGCATTAATACTGGTCAGGTGATTTCCTGCTTGTTCCTTCCTGGTTACAGGAATTCTCTGGGAATTCTGGGAAATCTTTGGAATGTATTGAAATTGCGATATCTCTACAGAGATTAACCAAGAAAAAGTAGAGCTTCTAGGCGAGCTTAGAGTCGGTACCTGGGCCGTGTCGAGGCGGACGTGGTCCACGTTGTCTGCGGCGTTAGGAGGACGGCCTTCGTTTGCCCAATTAGGGGCGTCGGCCGGGCCCAGAGGCAGGTCAGCTGGGGAGGGCAGGTCAACTGGGGAGGGCAGGTCAGCTGGGGAGGGCAGGTCAGCCTGTTGCACTGATGACCACTGACCCTCCTTCAACACCAAAGAGTCAGAAGGGTTCTGAAACCTCGAGGGGATACAGGAAGAACTGGGGAGGAGCAAGAGGACACTGTCATCCTGAAGCAGTGTCTGTTTCCTGTTTCACCCCGAGTTATGATTGGCTACATATATTCTTGACATTCTGCCAATCCCTTCACATCCACATATTGCTATGAGGTTAACACATACAGGAAGTGTCTGTATTGAGTCAGTGTACATACAGGAAGTGTCTGTATTGAGTCAGTGTACATACAGGAAGTGTCTGGATGGAGTCAGTGTACATACAGGAAGTGTCTGGATGGAGTCAGTGTACATACAGGAAGTGACTGGATGGAGTCAGTGTACATACAGGAAGTGTCTGGATGGAGTCAGTGTACATACAGGAAGTGACTGGATGGAGTCAGTGTACATACAGGAAGTGTCTGTATTGAGTCAGTGTACATACAGGAAGTGTCTGGATGGAGTCAGTGTACATACAGGAAGTGTCTGGATGGAGTCAGTGTACATACAGGAAGTGACTGGATGGAGTCAGTGTACATACAGGAAGTGTCTGGATGGAGTCAGTGTACATACAGGAAGTGTCTGAATGGAGTCAGTGTACATACAGGAAGTTTTTGTTTGATTCAGTGTAGAAACAGGAAGTGTCTGGATGGAGTCAGTGTACATACAGGAAGTGTCTGGATGGAGTCAGTGTACATACAGGAAGTGTCTGGATGGAGTCAGTGTACATACAGGAAGTGTCTGGATGGAGTCAGTGTACATACAGGAAGTTTTTGTTTGATTTAGTGTACAAACAGGAAGTGTCTGGATGGAGTCAGTGTACATACAGGAGGTTTCTGTATTAATTCAGTGTACATACAGGAAGTGTCTGTATTGATTCAGTGTACATAAGGAAGTTTCTGTATTAATTCAGTGTACATACAGGAAGTTTTTGTTTGATTCAGTGTACCAACAGGAAGACCCGCTGAAGGTAAAGGCGTGTACTTTAATGTTGTTCTTGTGGCTACCTGTCTGGTGAGAAGTGTCCATGGATATTGATGCAGTGGATCTTAGGAACCAGGAACTCCATGGTGAACTCTTCACGAGGGACCAAATACACTTTGTGCTGGATGAAAGATACAAAAATCGTCAGGTAGTCACAGTGTTCTTGTCTTAAAACGTGTTTGCTGTAATGTGCATCAGACATGACAACTTAACAGATCCTAGAAATGAACCTACCAGGAAGAAGCTGACCCTCCCAGGAAGAAGCTAAACCTACCAGGAAGAAGCTAAACCTACCAGGAAGAGGCTGAACCTACCAGGAAGAGGCTGAACCTACCAGGAAGAAGCTGAACCTACCAGGAAGAAGCTGACCCTCCCAGGAATAAGCTGAACCTACCAGGAAGAAACTGAACCTACCAGGAAAAAGCTGAACCTACCAGGAAAAAGCTAAACCTACCAGGAAGAAGCTGAACCTACCAGGAAGAAGCTGAACCTACCAGAAAGAAGCTGAACCTACCAGGAAGAAGCTGAACCTACCAGGAAGAAGCTGAACCTACCAGGAAGAAGCTTGCTCTGTCAGCAATCAGTTGGACCTCAGCATCGGTAGAGAGGGTGAAGAACGCCACGCGGTTCATCTCATCGATGGTTACAACACGACACAGGAAACTAGAACACAAACACATTGTATGAAAATAACAACCATCCTGGAAATCTGCAGATGAAATGTAACCCTCAGAAATAAAATGAGTTGATTGTTATGAATGTAGATGAAATGTAACAGTCAGAAATACAATGAGTTGATTCTTATGAATGTAGATGAAATGTAACAGTCAGAAATACAATGAGTTGATTCTTATGAATGTAGATGAAATGTAACAGTAAGAAATAAAATGAGTTGATTCTTATGAATGTAAATGAAATGTAACAGTCAGAAATACAATGAGTTGATTCTTATGAATGTAGATGAAATGTAACAGTAAGAAATAAAATGAGTTGATTCTTATGAATGTAGATGAAATGTAACAGTAAGAAATAAAATGAGTTGATTCTTATGAATGTAAATGAAATGTAACAGTCAGAAATAAAATGAGTTGATTCTTATGAATGTAGATGAAATGTAACAGTCAGAAATAAAATGAGTTGATTCTTATGAATGTAGATGAAATGTAACAGTAAGAAATAAAATGAGTTGATTCTTATGAATGTAAATGAAATGTAACAGTCAGAAATAAAATGAGTTGATTCTTATGAATGTAGATGAAATGTAACAGTCAGAAATAAAATGAGTTGATTCTCATAAATGTAGTCTGCGTGATCATTACAGCTGTGTAAACAGAACCACACACACACCTGTATTTGCAGTGCAGCAGTGCAATGTAGTGTTGGTGTGTAAACAGAACCACACACACACCTGTATTTGCAGTGCAGCAGTGTAATGTAGTGTTGGTGTGTCCTTCCGCCAGGTGCGTTAACGGCCACTGAGAGGGTCTGCGGTGATTCGTCCTCATTAGCGTATTCTACCACCAGAACATAGTCGCCAGGCCGGGACACACGCCCACGCATCTGGACGTTAAGCTGGAGGAGGAAATGCCGTTTCAAAGTACTGAGCCATTTAAATGGGTTAATAAACAGATACACATTCAACACACAGAGCCTCTGAACTCACATCTGTCAAACTGCAGGTCACCAGACACACACATATGTCACACTGCAGATCACCACAGACACACATCTGTCACACATCTTTCACACTGCAGATCACCACAGACACACATCAGTTACACTGCAGATCACCACAGACACACATCTGTAACACTGCAGATCACCACAGACACACATCTGTCACACTGCAGATCACCACAGACACACATCTGTCACACTGCAGATCACCACAGACACACATCTGTCACACTGCAGATCACCACAGACACACATCTGTCACACTGCAGATCACCACAGACACACATCTGTCCCACTGCAGATCACCACAGACACACATCTGTCACACTGCAGATCACCACAGACACACAGAGCCTCTGAACTCACATCTGTCTCACTGCAGATCGCCACAGACACACATCTGTCCCACTGCAGATCACCACAGACACACAGATCCTCTGAACTCACATCTGTCCCACTGCAGATCACCACAGACACACAGAGCCTCTGAACTCACATCTGTCCCACTGCAGATCACCACAGACTCACATCTGTCCCACTGCAGATCACCACAGACACACATATGTCACACTGCAGATCACCACAGACTCACATCTGTCCCACTGCAGATCACCACAGACTCACATCTGTCCCACTGCAGATCACCACAGACTCACATCTGTCCCACTGCAGATCACCACAGAGCCTCTGAACTCACATCTGTCCCACTGCAGATCACCACAGACTCACATCTGTCCCACTGCAGATCACCACAGACACACAGAGCCTCTGAACTCACATCTGTCCCACTGCAGATCACCACAGACTCACATCTGTCCCACTGCAGATCACCACAGACACACAGAGCCTCTGAACTCACATCTGTCCCACTGCAGATCACCACAGACACACAGAGCCTCTGAACTCACATCTGTCCCACTGCAGATCACCACAGACTCACATCTGTCCCACTGCAGATCACCACAGACACACAGAGCCTCTGAACTCACATCTGTCCCACTGCAGATCACCACAGACACACAGAGCCTCTGAACTCACATCTGTCCCACTGCAGATCACCACAGACTCACATCTGTCCCACTGCAGATCACCACAGACACACAGAGCCTCTGAACTCACATCTGTCCCACTGCAGAGCACTTCGCACCCACGCGAGCACTTCGTTCTGCCACCTCAGGCCTCTTGGTAGTGCCATCCCTACGGGAGGGCAACTCTCGATCTGCTCAGTCTAAATTGTTCTCCGTGCTTGCCCCGCAATGGTGGAACAACTCCACTCTGGAGATCAGATCATCGGACTCTCTACCAATCTTCAAAAAACGTCTAAAAACATTCCTCTTCAAATTGTACCTCCAGTAGCTCCATGAATGGAGCTCCACAACTCTCGACCGTTTGAAACTTCACTACCGAATCATTCTTCTATCTCTAGCACTTCCCCCTGCACCCACCCGGGAACAATGTACTTATTGCCTTTTTGATGTGTGTTTTAGCTATATGTGAAATGCCTGCACTTATTGTAAGTCGCTCTGGATAAGAGCGTCTGCTAAATGCGCAAAATGTAAATGTAAATGTAATGCAGATCACCACAGACTCACATCTGTCCCACTGCAGATCACCACAGACACACATATGTCACACTGCAGATCACCACAGACTCACATCTGTCCCACTGCAGATCACCACAGACTCACATCTGTCCCACTGCAGATCACCACAGACTCACATCTGTCCCACTGCAGATCACCACAGACACACAGAGCCTCTGAACTCACATCTGTCCCACTGCAGATCACCACAGACTCACATCTGTCCCACTGCAGATCACCACAGACACACATATGTCACACTGCAGATCACCACAGACTCACATCTGTCCCACTGCAGATCACCACAGACTCACATCTGTCCCACTGCAGATCACCACAGACTCACATCTGTCCCACTGCAGATCACCACAGACACAGAGCCTCTGAACTCACATCTGTCCCACTGCAGATCACCACAGACACACAGAGCCTCTGAACTCACATCTGTCCCACTGCAGATCATCACAGACACACAGAGCCTCTGAACTCACATTTGTCCCACTGCAGATCACCACAGACACACAGAGCCTCTGAACTCACATCTGTCCCACTGCAGATCACCACAGACTCACATCTGTCCCACTGCAGATCACCACAGACACACAGAGCCACAGACTCACATCTGTCCCACTGCAGATCACCACAGACTCACATCTGTCCCACTGCAAATCACCACAGACTCACATCTGTCCCACTGCAAATCACCGCAGACACACAGAGCCTCTGAACTCACATCTGTCCCACTGCAGATCACCACAGACACACAGAGCCTCTGAACTCACATCTGTCCCACTGCAGATCATCACAGACTCACATCTGTCCCACTGCAGATCACCACAGACTCACATCTGTCCCACTGCAGATCACCACAGACACACAGAGCCTCTGAACTCACATCTGTCCCACTGCAGATCACCACAGACACACAGAGCCTCTGAACTCACATCTGTCCCACTGCAGATCACCACAGACACACAGAGCCTCTGAACTCACATCTGTCCCACTGCAGATCACCACAGACTCACATCTGTCCCACTGCAGATCACCACAGACTCACATCTGTCCCACTGCAGATCACCACAGACTCACATCTGTCCCACTGCAGATCACCACAGACACACAGAGCCTCTGAACTCACATCTGTCCCACTGCAGATCACCACAGACTCACATATGTCACACTGCAGATCACCACACACTCACATCTGTCCCACTGCAGATCACCACAGACTCACATCTGTCCCACTGCAGATCACCACAGACTCACATCTGTCCCACTGCAGATCACCACAGACACAGAGCCTCTGAACTCACATCTGTCCCACTGCAGATCACCACAGACACACAGAGCCTCTGAACTCACATCTGTCCCACTGCAGATCATCACAGACACACAGAGCCTCTGAACTCACATTTGTCCCACTGCAGATCACCACAGACACACAGAGCCTCTGAACTCACATCTGTCCCACTGCAGATCACCACAGACTCACATCTGTCCCACTGCAGATCACCACAGACACACAGAGCCTCTGAACTCACATCTGTCCCACTGCAGAGCACTTCGCACCCACGCGAGCACTTCGTTCTGCCACCTCAGGCCTCTTGGTAGTGCCATCCCTACGGGAGGGCAACTCTCGATCTGCTCAGTCTAAATTGTTCTCCGTGCTTGCCCCGCAATGGTGGAACAACTCCACTCTGGAGATCAGATCATCGGACTCTCTACCAATCTTCAAAAAACGTCTAAAAACATTCCTCTTCAAATTGTACCTCCAGTAGCTCCATGGATGGAGCTCCACAACTCTCGACCGTTTGAAACTTCACTACCGAATCATTCTTCTATCTCTAGCACTTCCCCCTGCACCCACCCGGGAACAATGTACTTATTGCCTTTTTGATGTGTGTTTTAGCTATATGTGAAATGCCTGCACTTATTGTAAGTCGCTCTGGATAAGAGCGTCTGCTAAATGCGCAAAATGTAAATGTAAATGTAATGCAGATCACCACAGACTCACATCTGTCCCACTGCAGATCACCACAGACACACATATGTCACACTGCAGATCACCACAGACTCACATCTGTCCCACTGCAGATCACCACAGACTCACATCTGTCCCACTGCAGATCACCACAGACTCACATCTGTCCCACTGCAGATCACCACAGACACACAGAGCCTCTGAACTCACATCTGTCCCACTGCAGATCACCACAGACTCACATCTGTCCCACTGCAGATCACCACAGACACACATATGTCACACTGCAGATCACCACAGACTCACATCTGTCCCACTGCAGATCACCACAGACTCACATCTGTCCCACTGCAGATCACCACAGACTCACATCTGTCCCACTGCAGATCACCACAGACACAGAGCCTCTGAACTCACATCTGTCCCACTGCAGATCACCACAGACACACAGAGCCTCTGAACTCACATCTGTCCCACTGCAGATCATCACAGACACACAGAGCCTCTGAACTCACATTTGTCCCACTGCAGATCACCACAGACACACAGAGCCTCTGAACTCACATCTGTCCCACTGCAGATCACCACAGACTCACATCTGTCCCACTGCAAATCACCACAGACTCACATCTGTCCCACTGCAAATCACCACAGACACACAGAGCCTCTGAACTCACATCTGTCCCACTGCAGATCACCACAGACACACAGAGCCTCTGAACTCACATCTGTCCCACTGCAGATCATCACAGACTCACATCTGTCCCACTGCTGATCACCACAGACTCACATCTGTCCCACTGCAGATCACCACAGACTCACATCTGTCCCACTGCAGATCACCACAGACACACAGAGCCTCTGAACTCACATCTGTCCCACTGCAGATCACCACAGACACACAGAGCCTCTGAACTCACATCTGTCCCACTGCAGATCACCACAGACACACAGAGCCTCTGAACTCACATCTGTCCCACTGCAGATCACCACAGACTCACATCTGTCCCACTGCAGATCACCACAGACACACATCTGTCACACTGCAGATCACCACAGACACACATCTGTCACACTGCAGATCACCACAGACACACATCTGTCACACTGCAGATCACCACAGACACACAGAGCCTCTGAACTCACATCTGTCTCACTGCAGATCGCCACAGACACACATCTGTCCCACTGCAGATCACCACAGACACACAGATCCTCTGAACTCACATCTGTCCCACTGCAGATCACCACAGACACACAGAGCCTCTGAACTCACATCTGTCCCACTGCAGATCACCACAGACTCACATCTGTCCCACTGCAGATCACCACAGACACACATATGTCACACTGCAGATCACCACAGACTCACATCTGTCCCACTGCAGATCACCACAGACTCACATCTGTCCCACTGCAGATCACCACAGACACACAGAGCCTCTGAACTCACAGACACACAGATCCTCTGTCTCACTGCAGATCACCACAGACCTCTGAACTCACATCTGTCCCACTGCAGATCACCACAGACACACAGATCCTCTGAACTCACATCTGTCCCAGATCTGCAGATCACCACAGACACACAGAGCCTCTGAACTCACATCTGTCCCACTGCAGATCACCACAGACTCACATCTGTCCCACTGCAGATCACCACAGACACACATATGTCACACTGCAGATCACCTCACAGACTCAGATCATCTGTCCCACTGCAGATCACCACAGACTCACATCTGTCCCACTGCAGATCACCACAGACTCACATCTGTCCCTGCACATCTGTCCCACTCTCACATCTGTCCCACTGCAGATCACCACAGACACACAGAGCCTCTGAACTCACATCTGTCCCACTGCAGATCACCACAGACTCACATCTGTCCCACTGCAGATCACCACAGACACACAGAGCCTCTGAACTCACATCTGTCCCACTGCAGATCACCACAGACTCTGAACTCACATCTGTCCCACTGCAGATCACCACAGACTCACATCTGTCCCACTGCAGATCACCACAGACACACAGAGCCTCTGAACTCACATCTGTCCCTGCAGATCACCACAGACACACAGAGCCTCTGAACTCACATCTGTCCCAGCAGAGCACTCACCACAGACTCTGCCACATCTTGTCCATCCCTACGGGACTGCAGATCACCAACAGACTCTGGACATCTGTCCCAATCTTCAAAAACGTCTAAAAACATTCCTCTTCAAATTGTACAGATCACTCACAGACTCACAAACTTCACTGTCATTCTTCTATCTCTAGCACTTCCCCTGACCACCCGGGAACAATGTACTTATTGCCTTTTTGATGTGTGTTTTAGCTATATGTGAAATGCCTGCACTTATTGTAAGTCGCTCTGGATAAGAGCGTCTGCTAAATGCGCAAAATGTAAATGTAAATGTAATGCAGATCACCACAGACTGTCCCACTGCAGATCACCACAGACACACATATGTCACACTGCAGATCACCACAGACTCACATCTGTCCCACTGCAGATCACCACAGACTCACATGTCAGCAGATCACCACAGACACACAGAGCCTCACATCTGTCCCACTGCAGATCACCACAGACTCACATCTGTCCCACTGCAGATCACCAGACAGAGCCTCACACATCTGCCCACTGTCCAGACTCACATCTGTCCCACTGCAGATCACCACAGACACACAGAGCCTCTGAACTCACTCTGTCCCACTGCAGATCACCACAGACACACATTGTCACAGACTCACATCTGCAGAGATCACCACAGACTCACATCTGTCCCACTGCAGATCACCACAGACACACAGAGCCACAGAGCTCACATCTGTCCCACTGCAGATCACCACAGACTCACATCTGAGATCACCACAGACACACATCACATCTGTCCCACTGCAGATCACCACAGACTCACATCTGTCCCACTGCAGATCAGACTCACATCTGTCCCACTGCAAATCACCACAGACACACAGAGCCTCTGAACTCACATCTGTCCCACTGCAGATCACCACAGACACACAGAGCCTCTGAACTCACATCTGTCCCACTGCAGATCATCACAGACTCACATCTGTCCCACTGCTGATCACCACAGACTCACATCTGTCCCACTGCAGATCACCACAGACTCACATCTGTCCCACTGCAGATCACCACAGACACACAGAGCCTCTGAACTCACATCTGTCCCACTGCAGATCACCACAGACACACAGAGCCTCTGAACTCACATCTGTCCCACTGCAGATCATCACAGACTCACATCTGTCCCACTGCAGATCACCACAGACTCACATCTGTCCCACTGCAGATCACCACAGACTCACATCTGTCCCACTGCAGATCACCACAGACACACAGAGCCTCTGAACTCACATCTGTCCCACTGCAGATCATCACAGACACACATCTGTCCCAATGCAGACCACCACAGACACACATCTGTCCCACTGCAGATCACCACAGACACACTGAGCCTCTGAACTCACATCTGTCCCACTGCAGATCGCCATGTCCGGGTGGTGCCGGGTGATCCGCTCCAGTAGGCAGGGCCGCGGTAGGTGGTTGTCAAACCGGCAGCTGGCATCATTTCCAGAGACAGAGGGGAACCCGTCCAGTGACAGGTATCGGTACAGAAGACAGCTGATGAGAGGGAAATGGAGAACCAAGTTAGCACGTTAGCACATTAAAAATGTTAAATAACTCTTCTGGTGTTCTGTTGAGGATCCATGGGTCCAGAACTCACTTCTTGTCGGCGTCTGGAGCAGGGCTGTATGTACACGGTTCAGTCACTTTGATCTGCAGGATTGGGGCTTCGTAATAAGCACTGGGCAACAGGACCAAGTAGTCCTAGGTAACAGAGAGGGAATACAGAGTTCACATTACATCCAAATGGTATATGCCCCGTGTAATAACAGAGTTCACATAACATCCAAATGGTATATGCTCCGTGTAATAACAGAGTTCACATAACATCCAAATGGTATTTGCCCCGTGTAACAACAGAGTTCACATAACACCTAATTGGTATACGCCCCGTGTAACAACAGAGTTCACATAACACCTAATTGGTATATGCCCCATGTAATAACAGAGTTCACATAACACCTAATTGGTATATGCCCCGTGTAATAACAGAGTTCACATTACACCTAATTGGTATATGCCCCGTGTAATAACAGAGTTCACATAACACCTAATTGGTATATGCCCCGTGTAATAACAGAGTTCACATAACACCTAATTGGTATATGCCCCGTGTAATAACAGAGTTCACATAACACCTAATTGGTATATGCCCCGTGTAACAACAGAGTTCACATAACACCTAATTGGTATATGCCCCATGTAACAACAGAGTTCACATAACATCAAAATGGTATATGCCCCATGTAATAACAGAGTTCACATAACATCCAAATGGTATATGCCCCATGTAATAACAGAGTTCACATAACATCCAAATGGTATATGCCCCGTGTAACAACAGAGTTCACATAACATCTAATTGGTATATGCCCCTTGTAACAACAGAGTTCATATAACATCCAAATGGTATATGCCCCGTGTAATAACAGAATTCACATAACATCCAAATGGTATATGCCCCATGTAACAACAAGGTTCACATAACATCCAAATGGTATATGCCTGGTTCTCCTACAGGTTCTCTCACACACAAACACGCAGACACACACACGCAGACACACACACTAACTCTAACCAGTAGTCCTTAGCCCCTATTTTTTTAACAGTTATTTTCCTAAACAAAGCAACATATTGCTGGTGGACAGCTTTAGGGGTAAAGCATTACGTTTTTGACTGGTACTATAAGTCACAAATAGTTAGTCCATTATGTTCTTTCTGTTCTCTTGTAGGTGGGAACGTGTTGAAGGACAGTGTGTAAACATGGTTCTCACCAGCAGGATGTCCTCGGCTTCGATGACAACGTTCCACGTACCCGGGTTTAGAACAAACGGCACCACAAAGTTGTTCTGAGGTACAGTGACAAAGGAAGGTTCGGAACTGGGCGAGAACACAATCTGTTTGGACTGTTCAGAACCTGAAGACAGAGAGGATCAAGGAGGAACAATGAGATGCAGAGAAGATCTCACTGGGAATAGAACTTTAATGAGAAATCTCTGAAGGAGCGTGTTTTATTAGTCAATGGTTTTCCAATTAGAAACATTCACAGACTAGTTACTAATTATTGAAAGAGCATGAGGGAAACATATATCAATTCTGAAAAAATGTATTATAAAGACGATCACCACAATGAACAACAGATACAACAGAGAAAGCAAGACACTCTACTCAGAACCACTGCCTTCATTTGGCTTCACGAGGCTCTGAGTAGGTTGTCTTCTTTCTCTACTGTCAAGGTATCAGATACTGGTGTCAGGTCTTGCCATTTCTGGTCAGCTGATCTGTGACACGTACCTCTTCGGCCGTTCTGATAGGCTGTGATTTTACCGTTGGAGACGGCAGCCCCAGAGTTTACGTATCTGAGGATGAACCTGGTGAGGTAGACATCTGCCTCACTCACGTGCACCAGGAGTTTGACTGTGCTCTGAAGGACGAAGAAGAGGGGGAGAAAAAGCAGGAAGACGAAACAGAGGAAGAAGTGCAAGTGGGGGAAGAGAACGTGAAGGAAAGGGAGAAAGAGGTGGATGGCATAGACGAGTAAAAACAGAGATGAGGAGGTTAAGGGAAATGGAGGAGAGTAGAAATAGGAAGTATAGAAAATCATAAAGGTCTGTGTTAGGACTGCTGGTTGCTAGGAGGGTGAGACTGGGAGATTCAGGGTTCAGATCAACAGAAACCATGGACAGGAAGTGCATCCACACCTTTAGACCCCGTCTCAACATGCCTCCAACAGCCAATCCCCAGCCGCCAGCTTGGCCACCAATCATCAACGTCCATACAAGCAGAGCGAGGGAGCAAGGGAGGGAGCGAAAAGAGAACGCGAGAAAGAGAGGAAAAGGGAGAATCTGGCAGAGAGAGAGTTCGGGCGTATCCCAAAGGCCTGTTCCCCTGCGTTAGGGCACTAAATAGGATATAGGGATCCACTGGTGATATAACCCAGGCTACCACAGAACCCACAACTTACAGTTTCCACACAGGAAGTTCTTCCCATCTTCCAGGACAAATACACGGCCCGTCATGTCCAGGCCACCGCGGTTGACGTAGCGCAACACAATCTGAAACAGGTCTGGAGAGCTGACTGAAACCTGTACCACCACCTGGGACTGGGGGGTGGAAAAAGGAGAGGGAGGGGGGAGGAAGGGAGGACGAAACAAAGCAGCGAGACAGAGGGTCCCTCCTTAATACCACCACCACAGCAGCCACTGCAAACCAACCCAGGACCATAGAGAAGGGAACAGGGCCTTGCATGATTTAAGGCTCTCTCTCACTCCACAGATACCTGTGGCCTGTCTGATTTGAGGCTCTCTCTCACTCCACAGATACCTGTGGCCTGTCTGATTTGAGGCTCTCTCTCACTCCACAGATACCTGTGGCCTGTCTGATTTGAGGCTCTCTCTCACTCCACTGATACATGTGGCCTGTCTGATTTGAGGCTCTCTCTCACTCCACAGATACATGTGGCCTGTCTGATTTGAGGCTCTCTCTCACTCCACTGATACATGTGGCCTGTCTGATTTGAGGCTCTCTCTCACTCCACTGATACATGTGGCCTGTCTGATTTGAGGCTCTCTCTCACTCCACAGATACATGTGGCCTGTCTGATTTGAGGCTCTCTCTCACTCCACAGATACATGTGGCCTGTCTGATTTGAGGCTCTCTCTCACTCCACAGATACATGTGGCCTGTCTGATTTGAGGCTCTCTCTCACTCCACTGATACATGTGGCCTGTCTGATTTGAGGCTCTCTCTCACTCCACAGATACCTGTGGCCTGTCTGATTTGAGGCTCTCTCTCACTCCACAGATACATGTGGCCTGTCTGATTTGAGGCTCTCTCTCACTCCACTGATACATGTGGCCTGTCTGATTTGAGGCTCTCTCTCACTCCACTGATACATGTGGCCTGTCTGATTTGAGGCTCTCTCTCACTCCACTGATACATGTGGCCTGTCTGATTTGAGGCTCTCTCTCACTCCACAGATACATGTGGCCTGTCTGATTTGAGGCTCTCTCTCACTCCACTGATACATGTGGCCTGTCTGATTTGAGGCTCTCTCTCACTCCACTGATACATGTGGCCTGTCTGATTTGAGGCTCTCTCTCACTCCACAGATACATGTGGCCTGTCTGATTTGAGGCTCTCTCTCACTCCACTGCTGATTTGAGGCTCTCTCTCACTCCACTGATACATGTGGCCTGTCTGATTTGAGGCTCTCTCTCCTGTCTGATTTGAGGCTCCACAGATACATGTGGCCTGTCTGATTTGAGGCTCTCTCTCACTCCACAGATACATGTGGCCTGTCTGATTTGAGGCTCTCTCTCACTCCACAGATACATGTGGCCTGTCTGATTTGAGGCTCTCTCTCACTCCACAGATACATGTGGCCTGTCTGATTTGAGGCTCTCTCTCACTCCACAGATACCTGTGGCCTGTCTGATTTGAGGCTCTCTCTCACTCCACTGATACATGTGGCCTGTCTGATTTGAGGCTCTCTCTCACTCCACTGATACATGTGGCCTGTCTGATTTGAGGCTCTCTCTCACTCCACTGATACATGTGGCCTGTCTGATTTGAGGCTCTCTCTCACTCCACAGATACATGTGGCCTGTCTGATTTGAGGCTCTCTCTCACTCCACTGATACATGTGGCCTGTCTGATTTGAGGCTCTCTCTCACTCCACTGATACATGTGGCCTGTCTGATTTGAGGCTCTCTCTCACTCCACTGATACATGTGGCCTGTCTGATTTGAGGCTCTCTCTCACTCCACTAATACATGTGGCCTGTCTGATTTGAGGCTCTCTCTCACTCCACTGATACATGTGGCCTGTCTGATTTGAGGCTCTCTCTCACTCCACTGATACATGTGGCCTGTCTGATTTGAGGCTCTCTCTCACTCCACTGATACCTGAGATTTTGGCCGATCTACCCATCTCTATGTCCAGCACACCCCACCCATCCACTAAATAACAGACAGCGGTGGCCCACAATGCAAAGCGTCCAAGCAAAATGCAAGCGGCTGAATGTGCTGAAGCTGCACAGTGGAGATCATGTTGAAGCAAGGCTTTATTCGTGTGTGTGTGTGGGGGGGTCGTACCTGTATAGGGGTCATCTGGGCATACCCCCTCCAGCTGAACCCCTCAAACTCCAGAGGGTTGTAACCAAAACGTACTGGCCTCCCATCTAACATAGTGCCCTCCTCTATCTCAAACTTCAGGTTGTGCAGATCTGGGAAGTAATGGTCTGGATGAGGTCTGAAACACCAACAACAAGTTAGTGATGTGTTGTCACGTGATTGGTCAGTGGGACTGATGTGTCGTCACGTGATTGGTCAGTGGGACTGATCTGTCGTCATGTGATTGGTCAGTGGGACTGATCTGTCGTCATGTGATTGGTCAGTGGGACTGATCTGTTGTCACATGATTGGTCAGTGGGACTGATGTGTCGTCACGTGATTGGTCAGTGGGACTGATCTGTCGTCTTGTGATTGGTCAGTGGGACTGTATTATGTTCGGTATACTATTGTGCCGGGAACTAGTGTCCAACCTTTCCCTGTGTTTGTGTCCATTTCTGTCAGGGGGACCGCTCCAGCTTGGAGCATATGCTGGATCCTCCCTGGGGCCCCTGACTGTGCGGCTGACGGAACAGCTGATGCAACCGGAGCTTCTTCCTCCAAGTCCTATCAAATCCAACATCCCTCCCGGTCATCCCGGACTATTTTGTTTCTCAGATATTCACACCTCGCTTGTTGTATTGTCATAAACTGACCCAGCCCAGCCAGAAGAGGACTGGTGATCCCTCATAACCTGGTTCCTCTCTAGGTTTCTTCCTAAATCTGACTTTCAGGGAGTTTTTCCTAGCCGCCGTGTATCAACTTGTTCAACTTGTTGATGTTTGCTCTGTCGGATTCAGGCTGGTGATTGTAAAAGCACTTTGTGACAACTTTTGTTGTAAAAAGGGCTTTATAAATAAATTTGATTGATTGGTTGATGGGACTGATCTGTCGTCATGTGATTGGTCAGTGGGACTGATCTGTCGTCACATGATTGGTCAGTGGGACTGATGTGTTGTCACGTGATTGGTCAGTGGGACTGATCTGTCGTCACGTGATTGGTCAGTGGGACTGATGTGTTGTCACGTGATTGGTCAGTGGGACTGATGTGTCATCACGTGATTGGTCAGTTGGACTGATGTGTTGTCACGTGATTGGTCACTGGGACTCTTCACACGTTTCCTCACCTGTCACACTTGGCTCCTTCCATGTTGGGCCGACAGCGACACCTCCCGTTTGTCTCCCCACAGGATTGACCCGCTGACCCACCGATGTCACACTGACAACCTGCAAAAGTCACACAAGGTCAGGAGACACACAAAGGTCACACAAGGTCAGCAGACTGGATTTACCTTGACTAACACCATGTTTTGGGTCGGGCCGTGGAGTGATCAGACATGAATGACGCTTCTGATGCCAAGAAATTTCATAAATACTAAGAAAGTAGTGATTCATAAAATAGTAGCACAAATATCTGCCATGCTTAACTTCCTGTATATTAATGTACCTCTGTCTAACTACATGATCATTTAAACTTCATGGTTGAATGTTCCTGACCAACTCTAACTTTAAATAGCAGGATTGATGAGTGACCTTATCATAGAATGTGAGGTCATTCTGCAGGTTGTTCGTAAATTAATATCTTATTTTTGTGGGACCAGAGAGTATAATCGAGATACCAGTTTCCTCACAGTCGAGAAAAAGGGCCTTCACTGTTTTTTGATGAGAAAATGATGGAATCGTATCAAATGTTTCTCTCAGCCATCTGTCTGGTCTGCTTGCCTGGCAACTCTGAAATGTGTTATTACAAATGAAACGCAGCGAATGAAAGGCAGCGAATGAAAGGCAGCGAATGAAAAGCAGCGAATGAAAGGCAGCGAATGAAACGCAGCGAATGAAACGCAGCGAATGAAACGCAGCGAATGAAACACAGGATCCAGTAGACGTACCTTGACAGCCGAACAAGCTGTCACTTTGCAGGTTGTGGTAACCGTCCTTACAAACAGAACAGGTGCCGCTACACACATTGGGTTTGCAGTGACACTGGCCAGTACTCTGGAATACACAAATAAACAATAGACAAAGGTTATCACACGGTCCACTATCACACATATATACACTGACACACATATATACACTGTCACACATATATACACTGTCACACATATATACACTGTCACACATATATACACTGTCACACATATATACACTGTCACACATATATACACTGTCACACATATATACACTGACACACATATATACACTGTCACACATATATATATACGGTCACACATATATACACGGTCACACATATATACACTGTCACACATATATATACGGTCACACATATATATACGGTCACACATATATATACTGTCACACATATATACACTGTCACACATATATATATACGGTCACACATATATACACGGTCACACATATATACACTGTCACACATATATACACTGTCACACATATATACACTGTCACACATATATACACTGTCACACATATATACACTGTCACACATATATACACTGTCACACATATATACACTGTCACACATATATACACTGTCACACATATATATATACGGTCACACATATATACACGGTCACACATATATACACTGTCACACATATATACACTGTCACACATATATACACTGTCACACATATATACACTGTCACACATATATACACTGTCACACTGTATGAAACATCTCCTTACCTGTCCACACTCAGCCACTCCACCTACTGTGCCTTCAACATTGCATTCACAGTCTGGATTAAGGGAGACACAAAACATACAAAGATGTTTGACATAAATCACACTGTGTGACTGTATGAACATATATAATCACACTGTATGAGCTTATTATAATCACACTGTATGACTGTATGAGCTTATTATAATCACACTGTGTGACTGTATGAACTTATTATAATCACACTGTATGACTGTATGAGCTTATTATAATCACACTGTATGACTGTATGAACTTATTATAATCACATTGTATGACTGTATGAGCTTATTATAATCACACTGTGTGACTGTATGACTGTATGAGCTTATTATAATCACACTGTGTGACTGTATGAGCTTATTATAATCACACTGTATGAGCTTATTATAATCACACTGTATGACTGTATGAGCTTATTATAATCACACTGTGTGACTGTATGAACTTATTATAATCACACTGTGTGACTGTATGAACTTATTATAATCACACTGTGTGACTGTATGAACTTATTATAATCACACTGTATGAACTTATTATAATCACACTGTATGACTGTATGAACTTATTATAATCACACTGTGTGACTGTATGAACTTATTATAATCACACTGTATGAACTTATTATAATTACACTGTGTGACTGTATGAACTTATTATAATCACACTGTATGAACTTATTATAATCACACTGTATGACTGTATGAACTTATTATAATCACACTGTGTGACTGTATGAACTTATTATAATCACACTGTATGACTGTATGAACTTATTATAATCACACTGTGTGACTGTATGAACTTATTATAATCACACTGTATGAACTTATTATAATCACACTGTGTGACTGTATGAACTTATTATAATCACACTGTGTGACTGTATGAACTTATTATAATCACACTGTATGAGCTTATTATAATCAACACTGTGTGACTGTATGAACTTATTATAATCACACTGTATGAACTTATTATAATCACACTGTGTGACTGTATGAACATATATAATCACACTGTATGAGCTTATTATAATCACACTGTATGACTGTATGAGCTTATTATAATCACACTGTGTGACTGTATGAACTTATTATAATCAACACACTGGTCTCAACTTAATTATCATGACACACAGTCAGAATACTCTTACTGGAGCAGCCGTAGACAGTGTCAGGTGACAGGTTCCAGAACAGGGGTTTACACCTGTCACAGGCCTCTCCCTCAACATAGGGACGACACACACAGGAGCCCTGACAGGAAAGAAGGACAGGTAAGTGGACCAATCAGAAAGCGGTTTTATCACAGACATGTCCTCTGATACGTGAGCACAGATCCAGACACCTTAATGTTTCAGTTAACCATTTAAGGGGTCGAGGCTACTTCAGTTAACCATTTAAGGGGTCGAGGCTACTTCAGTTAACCATTTAATGGGTCGAGGCTACTTCAGTTAACCATTTAAGGGGTCGAGGCTACTTCAGTTAACCATTTAAGGGGTCGAGGCTACTTCAGTTAACCATTTAATGGGTCGAGGCTACTTCAGTTAACCATTTAAGGGGTCGAGGCTACTTCAGTTAACCATTTAAGGGGTCGAGGCTACTTCAGTTAACCATTTAAGGGGTCGAGGCTACTTCAGTTAACCATTTAATGGGTCGAGGCTACTTCAGTTAACCATTTAATGGGTCGAGGCTACTTACAACTGTTGGCAGATTGTCACTGGGAACAGAGCCGGCTGTGTCACATGTTCCAGCTGTAAAGGACAGGAACATGAGTATCAGAAACCAAACATTAGTTCTGATATCCAGGTGAGGTAGAGTTGGGTCTTACCCTGACACAGAGGGAAAGTGAAGGATCCTGAACTGCAAGCGTCACACGTCCGTCCCACGACGTTGTGGAGGCAACTACACTGACCGGTTACCTGGTCACAGCTACTGAAGCGAGAGCCTTCCACTGAACACTGGCAGGCTGAGATGGAAGAGAGATACAAACAAAATGGGGAGATGATGAGGCTGAGGAAGGTGTCATATCCACATGACATCTAACATCCAACAGCTCCATCTAGGTTGAAGGATTGGGAAAGCTAGATGGAGCTGTTGAAACTGCCTGAAAAACGGTTTAAACTGTCTAAATTCGGATTCAAACCGATGTTCTAGAAGTAAATGTTTGCCAGATCCCAGATCCAGTGTCCCAGATCCCGTGTCCCAGATCCCGTGTCCCAGATCCCGTGTCCCAGATCCCGTGTCCCAGATCCCGTGTCCCAGATCCCGTGTCCCAGATCCCGTGTCCCAGATCCAGTGTCCCAGATCCAGTGTCCCAGATCCCGTGTCCCAGATCCCGTGTCCCAGATCCCGTGTCCCAGATCCAGTGTCCCAGATCCCGTGTCCCAGATCCCGTGTCCCAGATCCCGTGTCCCAGATCCAGTGTCCCAGATCCCGTGTCCCAGATCCCGTGTCCCAGATCCCGTGTCCCAGATCCCGTGTCCCAGATCCCGTGTCCCAGATCCCGTGTCCCAGATCCAGTGTCCCAGATCCCGTGTCCCAGATCCAGTGTCCCAGATCCAGTGTCCCAGATCCAGTGTCCCAGATCCAGTGTCCCAGATCCCGTGTCCCAGATCCCGTGTCCCAGATCCAGTGTCCCAGATCCCGTGTCCCAGATCCCGTGTCCCAGATCCCGTGTCCCAGATCCCGTGTCCCAGATCCCGTGTCCCAGATCCCGTGTCCCAGATCCCGTGTCCCAGATCCCGTGTCCCAGATCCCGTGTCCCAGATCCCGTGTCCCAGATCCCGTGTCCCAAATCCCGTGTCCCAAATCCCGTGTCCCAAATCCCGTGTCCCAGATCCCGTGTCCCAGATCCCGTGTCCCAGATCCAGTGTCCCAGATCCAGTGTCCCAGATCCCGTGTCCCAAATCCCGTGTCCCAAATCCCGTGTCCCAGATCCCGTGTCCCAGATCCCGTGTCCCAGATCCAGTGTCCCAGATCCAGTGTCCCAAATCCCGTGTCCCAAATCCCGTGTCCCAGATCCCGTGTCCCAGATCCCGTGTCCCAAATCCCGTGTCCCAAATCCCGTGTCCCAGATCCCGTGTCCCAGATCCCGTGTCCCAGATCCAGTGTCCCAGATCCCGTGTCCCAAATCCCGTGTCCCAGATCCCGTGTCCCAGATCCCGTGTCCCAGATCCCGTGTCCCAGATCCCGTGTCCCAGATCCCAGATCCAGTGTCCCAAATCCCGTGTCCCAGATCCAGTGTCCCAGATCCCAGATCCCGTGTCCCAGATCCCGTGTCCCAGATCCAGTGTCCCAGATCCAGTGTCCCAGATCCAGTGTCCCAGATCCAGTGTCCCAGATCCCGTGTCCCAGATCCCGTGTCCCAGATCCCGTGTCCCAGATCCCGTGTCCCAGATCCCGTGTCCCAGATCCCGGGTCCACCAAAGCGTAATTTTAATATAGGGCTAAAGCGGTTCCTGAAAAGGTGGAGAAACTCACGGGTGCAGCTGGGAAAGTTGTAGAACCCAGGAGAACAGCGGTTACATGAGGTTCCGCTATAGGACGGTCTGCAGTGGCAGTGACCAGACACACTACAGCTGGAGTCCAGAGAGGTCACAGGGTCACAGGTGCACCCTGGGTAAACAGCAAAATATACATTAGATGAGACCTTTATGCTTAGTCGCTAACAGGCAACATAGTGAACTGAATGACTGTTGGTTGGTTTACCGTTACTGAATACAACGTAATGTCAAACACAACTAAAGTCTGGAGACGGATCTATGGTGTGTTATGGTGTGTGTTATGGTGTGTGTGTGTGTGTGTTATGGTGTGTGTGTGTGTTATGGTGTGTGTTATGGTGTGTGTTATGGTGTGTGTTATGGTGTGTGTTATGGTGTGTGTTATGGTGTGTGTGTGTGTTATGGTGTGTGTTATGGTGTGTGTTATGGTGTGTGTGTGGTGTGTGTTATGGTGTGTGTTATGGTGTGTGTGTATGGTGTGTGTGTGTTGTTATGGTGTGTGTGTGTGTGTGTGTGTGTGTGTGTGTTATGGTGTGTGTGTGTGTTATGGTGTGTGTGTGTTATGGTGTGTGTGTGTTATGGTGTGTGTGTGTGTTATGGTGTGTGTGTGTGTGTTATGGTGTGTGTGTGTTATGGTGTGTGTGTGTGTTATGGTGTGTGTGTGGTGTGTGTGTGTGTTATGGTGTGTGTGTGTGTTATGGTGTGTGTGTGTGTTATGGTGTGTGTGTGTGTTATGGTGTGTGTGTGTGTTATGGTGTGTGTGTTATGGTGTGTGTGTGTATGGTGTGTGTGTGTGTTATGGTGTGTGTGTTATGGTGTGTGTGTGTTTATGGTGTGTGTGTGTGTGTTATGGTGTGTGTGTGTGTTATGGTGTGTGTGTGTTATGGTGTGTGTGTGTTATGGTGTGTGTGTGTGTTATGGTGTGTGTGTGTGTTATGGTGTGTGTGTGTGTTATGGTGTGTGTGTGTGTTATGGTGTGTGTGTGTGTTATGGTGTGTGTGTGTTATGGTGTGTGTGTGTGTGTGTGTGTGTTATGGTGTGTGTGTGTGTTATGGTGTGTGTGTTATGGTGTGTGTGTTATGGTGTGTGTGTGTGTTTGTTATGGTGTGTGTGTGTGTTATGGTGTGTGTGTTATGGTGTGTGTGTGTGTGTGTGTGTGTGGTGTGTGTGTGTGTGTGTGTGTGTTATGGTGTGTGTTATGGTGTGTGTGTGTGTTATGGTGTGTGTGTTATGGTGTGTGTGTGTGTGTGTTATGGTGTGTGTGTTATGGTGTGTGTGTGTGTTATGGTGTGTGTGTGTGTGTGTGTTATGGTGTGTGTGTGTGTGTGTGGTGTGTGTGTTATTATGTGTGTGTGTGTTTATGGTGTGTGTGTGTGTGTGTGTTATGGTGTGTGTGTTATGGTGTGTGTGTGTGTTATGGTGTGTGTGTGTGTGTGTGTTATGGTGTGTGTGTGTGTGGTGTGTGTGTGTGTTATGGTGTGTGTGTGTGTTATGGTGTGTGTGTGTGTGTGTGTGTTATGGTGTGTGTGTGTGTGTGTGTGTTATGGTGTGTGTGTGTGTTATGGTGTGTGTGTGTGTTATGGTGTGTGTGTGTGTTATGGTGTGTGTTATGTGGTGTGTGTGTGTTATGGTGTGTGTGTGTGTTATGGTGTGTGTGTGTGTTATGGTGTGTGTGTGTGTTATGGTGTGTGTGTGTGTGTGGGTGTGTGTGTGTGTGTGTTATGGTGTGTGTGTGTGTGTGTTATGGTGTGTGTGTTATTGTGTGTGTTATGGTGTGTGTGTGTGTGTGTGTGTGTTATGGTGTGTGTGTTATGGTGTGTGTGTGTTATGGTGTGTGTGTGTGTTATGGTGTGTGTGTTATGGTGTGTGTTATGGTGTGTGTGTGTGTGTGTTATGGTGTGTGTGTTATGGTGTGTGTGTGTGTATGGTGTGTGTGTGTGTGTTATGGTGTGTGTGTGTGTGTGTTATGGTGTGTGTGTGTGTGTGTTATGGTGTGTGTTATGGTGTGTGTGTGTGTGTGTTATGGTGTGTGTGTGTGTGTGTTATGGTGTGTGTGTTATGGTGTGTGTTATGGTGTGTGTGTGTGTGTGTTATGGTGTGTGTGTTATGGTGTGTGTGTGTTATGGTGTGTGTGTGTGTGTGTGTGTTATGGTGTGTGTGTGTGTGTTATGGTGTGTGTGTGTGTGTTATGGTGTGTGTGTGTGTGTGTGGTCTGGCCACTGGTTTGTACCTTGGCAGTTGGGGAAAGAGTGGAAGCCAGATCTACACTGGTCACAGCGCGGCTCCAGGAACTCTGGGAGACAGAGACATCTTCCTGATGGATCACACACCTCTGGATGAGACCCAACTCTGCTACAGCCACACACTGAGAGGGAGAGAGGGGGAGAAAGAGAGAGAGGGAGAGAGAGGGGGAGAGAGGGATGGAGATAGAGAGAGGAAGAGAGAGAGGGAGAGGGAGGTTTAGGGGTTGAGTGAGGGAGAGAGATGTACAGAACGGGAGAGAAAGAAAGATAAATACGTGTAAAGTGAGGAGTTGCAGAATAGAATATATTTGACATGTTTTCAAGGATACTACTTGTGTGTGTGTGTGTGTGTGTTGGTGATGTGTGTACTCACTTTGGCAGACAGGATAGTTGAAGTATCCTGTGTTACACTGATCACATGCGTATCCCTGGAAACCCGGTCGGCACAAACACCGACCCGTCAGACTGTCACAGTTCCCGTCCTGGCATCCCGGACCAGAACACCGGCAGGCTGGCACAGAGACACGGCACACCACGCAGAAATCAAACAATGGTGTGTGTGTGTGTGTGTGTGGATCAAGAGTAAGGGTGTTTAACTTGGAATCATCATTGTTTGTTTAGATGTTTAAATATACCGTATGTTAATATAAATCTCCGGATTGTCTGTGTGTCTCTAAGTGTGATCAATAAATAATAAATATACAATTATAAACATAATGTTAAAATATGTATGCTTACTAAACATCTGACCCTGTGTTAACCTCTAGTCTGTCTGGTCTGACCCTGTGTTAACCTCTAGGCTGTCTGGTCTGACCCCGTGACCCCATGTTAACCTCTAGGCTGTCTGGTCTGACCCCGTGACCCCGTGTTAACCTCTAGGCTGTCTGGTCTGACCCTGTGTTAACCTCCTACCCTGGCAGTTGAGTCCGTGGTATCCTGGAGCACAGCTGTCACAGTGCCCACCAGCGTAGCCGGGTTTGCAGATACAAGTACGAGTCCGGGGGTCCGGACGACAGGAGTTCCCTTCAGTACCAGCAGCACTGCACTCACATTCTACACACACACAGAGAAAGAGAGAGAGAGAGAGAGAGAGGGGAGAGAAAGAGAGAGAGAAGCGAGAGAGAGAGAGAGAGAGAGAGAGAGAGAGAGAGAGGAGGAGCGAGAGAGAGAGAGAGAGAGAGAGAAGAGTAGAGAGAGAGAGAGAGAGAGCGAGAGAGGAGAGAGAGGAGAGAGAGAGAGAGAGAGAGAGGAGCGAGAGAGAGAGAGAGAGGAGAGAGAGAGAGCGAGAGAGGAGCGAGAGAGAGAGAGAGAGAGAGAGGAGCGAGAGAGAGAGAGGAGCGAGAGAGGAGAGAGAGAGCGAGAGCGAGAGAGCGAGAGAGGAGCGAGAGGAGCGAGAGAGGAGCGAGAGAGAGCGAGAGAGGCGAGAGAGGAGCGAGAGAGGAGCGAGAGAGGAGCGAGAGAGAGAGAGCGAGAGAGGAGCGAGAGAGAGAGAGAGGAGCGAGAGAGAGAGAGAGAGAGAGGAGAGAGAGAGAGAGAGAGAGGAGCGAGAGAGCGAGAGAGGAGAGCGAGAGAGGAGCGAGAGAGGAGCGAGAGAGGAGCGCGAGAGAGGAGCGAGAGAGGAGCGAGAGAGGAGCGAGAGAGGAGCGAGAGAGGAGCGAGAGAGGAGCGAGAGAGGAGCGAGAGAGAGGAGCGAGAGAGGAGAGAGAGAGGAGAGAGCGAGAGAGAGAAAGGAGAGCGAGAGAGAGAGAGAGAGAGAGAGGAGCGAGAGAGAGCGAGAGAGCGAGAGGAGCGAGGAGGAGCGAGAGAGGAGCGAGAGAGGAGCGAGAGAGGAGCGAGAGGAGCGAGAAAGGAGCGAGAGAGGAGCGAGAGAGAGGAGCGAGAGAGGAGCGAGAGAGGAGCGAGAGAGAGAGAGAGAGAGGAGCGAGCGAGAGAGGAGCGAGAGAGGAGCGAGAGAGGAGCGAGAGAGGAGCGAGAGAGAGCGAGAGAGGAGCGAGAGAGAGGAGAGAGAGAGAGAGAGAGAGAGAGAAAGGAGAGAGACAGACAGACAGACAAAGACAGAATCATAACAAAAACAAGTGGGTAAATTATAAATGATAAAGGATGTGAAAGTGATATTCTATATGTTAAATTCAATTCACGTCTGACGCTCATTTTGGGGAAATGTCAAGAAATCATTGTGCTGTTATTCTAGTCCTGATGTTGATATGTGCGTGACACAGTTGGTAAAAACACACGATGAGTTTACTAAGAAGGGGAAACGTGAGAACCATGTCTGACTCAGTCTTTCACAAACTGCATTGCGGTTTGAAAGATAACAATGTATATAATATTCATTTCTTACCGACAATTTCCCCGGCATTCTTAGCTTCTCCATTGTTGTTGTTCGGGTAAGGTGGGATTGCTGCCCAAACAAATATATTTGGAACATTTAAGCATTTCACTTTAATCTTTGATTTCTGAGTAAAATAGATATTTGATCATTCTGAAACCATCATGTAGGATTCGTATTTTCAGTGAAAATCCTGCGAGGATTTTAAGAAACATTACGGAATTTTGTCCTATGAACATCTTGCAGGAATATCCCCAGACATTTGCTACTATCAAAAAATCCCATCTCCTCTCTGAGTCTGGCTCCTTTCAAGGTTTCTTTCTTCCAGTCCAAACACACTGAACTCAACTAGAGTAACGTACAGTAGCAGGCAGGGAAGTTGATGTATCCTTCGGCGCACGAGTCACAGTTCTCGCCAGTGTAGTTGGGTTTACAGTAACAACGGCCCGTCAGATCCTCACAGCTACCATCTGTAAACTCTGACTGACATGAACACGCTACGAGAGAGACAAACATGACAAGTCAGCTGTAACATGCTTAAAACATGTCATATTTTCATTCAAATAGACCATGCTTCTGTTTGAATGTCATCTGTCACTTACGAGAGCAGGCCAATGGGGATTCCAGAGGATGGTCAGGTGACCTGTAGTATGTGGGGACACAGCGCTCACAGTTGACACCTGTCGTGTGGTGCTGGAGAGAGGAAGTCATTCAAGATGATGATGAGGTAATGACAGTATGACATGATGAGGTAATGACAGTATGACATGATGAGGTAATGACAGTATGACATGATGAGGTAATGACAGTATGACATGATGAGGTAATGACAGCATGCCACGATGAGGTAATGACAGTATGACATGATGAGGTAATGACAGTATGACATGATGAGGTAATGACAGCATGCCACGATGATGTAATGACAGTATGCCACGATGATGTAATGACAGTATGACACGATGGGGTAATGACAGTATGACATGATGAGGTAATGACAGTATGACATGATGAGGTAATGACAGTATGACATGATGAGGTAATGACAGTATGACATGATGAGGTAATGACAGTATGACATGATGAGGTAATGACAGTATGACATGATGAGGTAATGACAGTATGTCATGATGAGGTAATGACAGTATGACATGATGAGGTAATGACAGTATGTCATGATGAGGTAATGACAGTATGACATGATGAGGTAATGACAGTATGACACGATGAGGTAATGACAGTATGACATGATGCGGTAATGACAGTATGACATGATGAGGTAATGACAGTATGACATGATGAGGTAATGACAGTATGACATGATGAGGTAATGACAGTATGACATGATGAGGTAATGACAGTATGACATGATGAGGTAATGACAGTATGACATGATGAGGTAATGACAGCATGCCACGATGAGGTAATGACAGTATGACACGATGAGGTAATGACAGTATGACATGATGAGGTAATGACAGTATGACATGATGAGGTAATGACAGTATGACATGATGAGGTAATGACAGTATGTCATGATGAGGTAATGACAGTATGACATGATGAGGTAATGACAGTATGACATGATGAGGTAATGACAGTATGTCATGATGAGGTAATGACAGTATGACATAATGAGGTAATGACAGTATGTCATGATGAGGTAATGACAGGATGAGGTAATGACAGTATGACATGATGCGGTAATGACAGTATGACATGATGAGGTAATGACAGTATGACACGATGAGGTAATGACAGTATGACACGATGAGGTAATGACAGTATGACATGATGAGGTAATGACAGTATGACACGATGAGGTAATGACAGTATGTCATGATGAGGTAATGACAGTATGACACGATGAGGTAATGACAGTATGACACGATGAGGTAATGACAGTATGACACGATGAGGTAATGACAGTATGACACGATGAGGTAATGACAGGATGACACGATGAGGTAATGACAGGATGACACGATGAGGTAATGACAGTATGACATGATGAGGTAATGACAGTATGACATGATGAGGTAATGACAGTATGACATGATGAGGTAATGACAGTATGACATGATGAGGTAATGACAGTATGACATGATGAGGTAATGACAGTATGACATGATGAGGTAATGACAGTATGACATGACACTCCATACAGACCCCGCCCCCTCGTGTATGTACCTGACACTCCAAACAGACTCCGCCCCCCCGTGTATGTACCTGACACACCATACAGACTCCGCCCCCTTAAGTATGTACCTGACACTCCATACAGACCCCGCCCCCTCGTGGATTTACCTGACACTCCATACAGACCTCGCCCTCTGGTTTATTTACCTGACACTCCATACAGACTCCGCCCCCTCGAGTATGTCCTTCCATATTAATGCTCGCCTTCCGCTGGTCCACCTCAGGATCGTAGTAGCAGTCAAATGAATGTCGGTTACAGTTACACGCTGGAAGATGGGGACACAAAATGAAGAGGTTACAATAGAGGTGGAGACACAAAATGAACAGACTGACAGTCAATATTACAACTAGGAAGAGTGTTGTACAGTTTACAGAGACAGTCTCCTCCTGTGTGGCCCATGCCCAGGAGAAAATATAACAACCTGAAGATGAAGACAAGAGAAAAAGAAGGAGAGAAAATAACTATTAAGAGAAGAATGAGAGAACAAAGAGAAGAGAGAGAACCACGATTGAAATGCAGAAGATATCCTTGGCTGACCATACTCATGACCATACTGATGACCATACTGATGACCATACTCATGACCATACTCATGACCATACTCATGACCATACTCATGACCATACTCATGACCATACTCATGACCATACTCATGACCATACTCATGACCATACTCATGACCATACTCATGACCATACTCATGACCATACTCATGACCATACTGATGACCATACTCATGACCATACTCATGACCATACTCATGACCATACTCATGACCATACTCATGACCATACTCATGACCATACTCATGACCATACTCATGACCATACTCATGACCATACTGATGACCATACTGATGACCATACTCATGACCATACTCATGACCATACTCATGACCATACTCATGACCATACTGATGACCATACTCATGACCATACTCATGACCATACTCATGACCATACTCATGACCATACTCATGACCATACTGATGACCATACTGATGACCATACTGATGACCATACTCATGTATTTCTACAGATGGGATGGTGAGCTTTACATCGTGTTCACCTACATTTGAAACAGCCAGAACAACAGATACTACTCATCTGATGAGCTGTACAACAACATACAGGATATCTGTATGCACCAGCGTGTGTGCGTGTGGATGGATCTGTGTGTGATTTAAAAGACTAGCGTAGTTTGCCATCTTGACAGGTGTTCGCCTCTGATTATAGAAGACAGGAGACTTGGAAGTAAAGACGATTGTAAACAGTTTAAAAAGATAAAAAGAAGATCAGCTCTCATCCGAACCAAAACTATAATTTGCAGAGAAGTCTAAAGCTAATTAATGACATGTCTTTTTAAAGAGTTTTCTCTTGAAATGTGAACTGGGGAGAAAGGCATTTGCAAACATTTAACAAAGCTGAACTTCTCACTACTTCCACAGATAAAAAAAACTTCTCAGCAGATTTTTGGGGGTCAATTCCATGTCAATAACTGAGGGAGCATTGAAACTCATCCAGTCATTATGCTTGATTTACCGACTGAAAGTAAACTGAATTGTATCCTAACATCTCAGAGACCTGAGATGGCTTTGTAGTGTCCCAACCACATCTACCAGGGGTTGACATGATGTTCAGGAATCACAATGGGGGCACCACACAACTATAGCAGACCATGTGGACAGGACCATGTGGATAGGACCATGTGGACAGGACCATGTGGACAGGACCATGTGGACAGGACCATGTGGACAGGACCATGTGGACAGGACAATGTGGACAGGACAATGTGGACAGGACAATGTGGACAGGACCATGTGGACAGGACCATGTGGACAGGACCATGTGGACAGGACCATGTGGACAGGACCAGGATAAAAAAAATACGTACAATAATGAAGGATCAGAGGAGACTATGAAGATAAAGAGAGAGATAAAGAGAGAGATAAAGAGAGAGATAAAGAGAGAGATAAAGAGAGAGACGGATATCTAAAGTTTCAACCTTGCACCAGACAGGAAGAGAACCCCCCCCCACCGCTCTTGGGCTTTAAGGCCTTAGGTGACACTATTTATACTCAGTCTGAGAAAAGTCAGGCCTAATCTGTCTTTATCAGTCGGCTGCGACAGAAAGGTGCCAGTGGCATTAATCATACACACACACACACACACACACACACAACACAGAGACACACACGACACAGACACAGACACACACGACACACACGACACACACACACAACACAGAGACACACACGACACACACTCACACACACACACACAACACAGAGACACACACGACACAGAGACACACACAACACAGAGACACACACGACACACACTCACACACACACACAACACAGAGACACACACGACACACACACACAACACAGAGACACACACGACACACACACACAACACAGAGACACACACGACACACACACACAACACAGAGACACACACGACGACACACACACACAACACACAGAGACACACACGACACACACACTCACGCAAACACAGACACACACACACAAACACAGACACAAACACACAACACGGAGACACACAGACACAGACACACAGACACACACACCACATAGACACACAGACAGAGACACAGACACACACACACACGCAACACAGACACACACACGACACACACTCACAACACAGAGACACACACGACACACACACACACAACACAGAGACACACACGACACACACACAACACACACTCACGCAAACACAGACACACACACACAACACAGAGACACACACGACACACACACACAACACAGAGACACACACGACACACACACAACACACACTCACGCAAACACAGACACAAACACACAACACGGAGACACACAGACACACACACACGCAAACACAGACACACACACGCAAACACAGACACACACACGCAAACACAGACACACAGACACAGAGACACAGAGACACAGAGACACAGACACACACACACACACGCAACACAGACACAACACATACAACACACAGACACACACACATACAGCACAAAGCCTTATCCACACTGATGTCTGCTGTGCTCAGACTGAGCGGATCTGGCAGCACTTCACTCAGCGTTGGGCTTTCATCAGACCGTGTGTTGAAACAACACGACAGGCTGTGCGGGTTCTTTTGTGTTCCCTTTCACAGGTCCTCAGAAAAGGTTCCCTCTTGTAAGCTGGCATGGGAAAACATTGGGAACCCAATTCACTTTGGTTTATTGTGTTTTATAATGTTTATTGCCTTCCCCAGATCTCCAAAGAAATTTGTAGAGGGTTTGTTGCACTTATGTGTAAAATGTAAACTTAGGTAACTGGAACCTGTCAGAGATCTAATAACTGACAGGGGTTTTAGAGATGACACCAGGAAGCATTGTGCAGGTACCGACAAGCGCAAAGCAAAAGAAGAAGAGTGCATCCTCCATTTGAGGGGGTTGGGTGGGTGTGTAGGAGAGGTGAGGTATGAGGGGGGGGCAGGTTGGTGTGTAGGGGAGGTGAGGTATGAGGGGGGGTCAGGTGGGTGTGTAGGGGAGGTGAGGTATGAGGGGGTTGGGTCAGGGTTGGGTGGGGGTCAGGTGGGTGTGTACTGTATGGGTGGTGGGAGGGGTTGTCACACTTACGTTCACACATGTTGGCGCTGTAAGTGGTCGCTGGTTTCCATGGTAGCTGGTTGAATCCAGGACAACACTTCTCACATGACGTCCCACATGTGTTATGCTGACAGTCGCACTGTAGCCTGAGGTGAAGAGACCCAACAACCTGCTGCATTAATCTGTCTGGTTACATGATGACAGTCGCACTGTAGCCTGAGGTGAAGAGACCCAACAACCTGCTGCATTAATCTGTCTGGTTACATGATGACAGTCGCACTGTAGCCTGAGGTGAAGAGACCCAACAACCTGCTGCATTAATCTGTCTGGTTACATGATGACAGTCCCACTGTAGCCTGAGGTGAAGAGACCCAACAACCTGCTGCATTAATCTGTCTGGTTACATGATGACAGTCGCACTGTAGCCTGAGGTGAAGAGACCCAACAACCTGCTGCATTAATCTGTCTGGTTACATGATGACAGTCGCACTGTAGCCTGAGGTGAAGAGACCCAACAACCTGCTGCATTAATCTGTCTGGTTACATGATGACAGTCCCACTGTAGCCTGAGGTGAAGAGACCCAACAACCTGCTGCATTAATCTGTCTGGTTACATGATGACAGTCGCACTGTAGCCTGAGGTGAAGAGACCCAACAACCTGCTGCATTAATCTGTCTGGTTACATGATGACAGTCCCACTGTAGCCTGAGGTGAAGAGACCCAACAACCTGCTGCATTAATCTGTCTGGTTACATGATGACAGTCGCACTGTAGCCTGAGGTGAAGAGACCCAACAACCTGCTGCATTAATCTGTCTGGTTACATGATGACAGTCCCACTGTAGCCTGAAGAGACCCAACAACCTGCTGCATTAATCTGTCTGGTTACATGATGACAGTCCCACTGTAGCCTGAAGAGACCCAACAACCTGCTGCATTAATCTGTCTGGTTACATGATGACAGTCCCACTGTAGCCTGAAGAGACCCAACAACCTGCTGCATTAATCTGTCTGGTTACATGATGACAGTCCCACTGTAGCCTGAAGAGACCCAACAACCTGCTGCATTAATCTGTCTGGTTACATGATGACAGTCCCACTGTAGCCTGAAAAGACCCAACAACCTGCTGCATTAATCTGTCTGGTTACATGATGACAGTCCCACTGTAGCCTGAAAAGACCCAACAACCTGCTGCATTAATCTGTCTGGTTACATGATGACAGTCCCACTGTAGCCTGAAGAGACCCAACAACCTGCTGCATTAATCTGTCTGGTTACATGATGACAGTCCCACTGTAGCCTGAAGAGACCCAACAACCTGCTGCATTAATCTGTCTGGTTACATGATGACAGTCCCACTGTAGCCTGAAGAGACCCAACAACCTGCTGCATTAATCTGTCTGGTTACATGATGACAGTCCCACTGTAGCCTGAAGAGACCCAACAACCTGCTGCATTAATCTGTCTGGTTACATGATGACAGTCCCACTGTAGCCTGAAGCGAACTAACAACCTGCTGCATTAATCTGGCCGGTAATAACACTTGTAGTAGTACATTCAATTAGCACATAAACATACCATACCTGGGTTCAATAATTAGTACTAATGTAACTCCAGAAAAAGGTGATTTCAAAAAAATATTAAAGCCAAGATCCACACTTCATTTTATTACCTGGTGAAAACATCAAATACTCCGCCAGCCCACAGGGAGTCATATTCCACTGAACCGCATTCAATATCCTGTGTGTTTAAACTATATGCCAGATGTCTCATTTGCACATAGCAGTGATTCATCAAGTCAATGACCAGCTGATGACTCACAAATGTAATATGTAGTGTATTTGAAAGAGCACCAAATATGTAACAATCTCCCTGGAGAAACGTCAGTAACACTCCTAAAGCAATGGGCAGATAAATGCCAAAGCTATTAATTAGAGAGAAGATATGTTCAATGTATTTATATTACCCAGTCCCAGTAGTGCAAGCCTATCTCAGATGTAGTGTACACTTGTGACCAGAGCTAATGTGAAGAAGTGCACTATGACGGAGATAGGGAGAAATTTGGAAGTCAGACATACTGTAAATATCTGTACTGTTTATTTAAGACAACCTGTGTAATATTATCTAAGGACTCCAGTCAAATGGACATAGTTATGGAGCAATACTGCAGACACACACACACACACACGCACGCACTTCATACACACACTCTCTCTCTCTCCTGTCTCTTCTTCTCTAGATATCTGGGGCAGAAACATCCTTATCTTCCTTCCCACCCCTACCACCACATCCTCCTATCTCCCCCACCTCTCCCTGCTCAGCTATAGGTTCCACCCCCCATCCCCACCTGCAACTTCCCCAGACCCTCCCACCTCCGCCTCCCACCTCCGCCTCCCACGGGACTCCTAACCGTGTAACCTGGAGCACAGGCCATGTACTGGGCCTGTTGAGGTGTGTGCGTGTCAGAATGAATAAAGTGTTCAAGGCCAACCCAGAGCCTTTATCCACCCAATGACTGGTCACATCTGTTTGTGCTTGGACACTAATTAGGTGCAAAGAGCTTTGCAGACTTTGTAACTCGAAACATCATTATATTAGAGCACATATCATGTGCACTAAAATGCTATTTGCATGTTTTATAAGGACACCAAAGTAGGAAATAAGTGGATCCTTTTAAACACACTGAAGTATAGTTAAACTATTTAGTAAACTAAAGTACAACTTAAGTGGTCCCAAAATAATACACTTTAAGTACAATGTCTGCTTGGTGGGCATAAAACGGCAATTCATATTCTAGTACCTGGACATTACAGGCAGAGGAATGTTACAAAAGGTGACAGGAAGAGTAACAAAGGCTCCACAAATGTAAATGTTCAAATACCAAGGCTGTCCTCCAGTGTGTTAGAAAGCCTTCACAAATGTAAATGTTCAAATACCAAGGCTGTCCTCCAGTGTGTTAGAAAGCCTTCACAAATGTAAATGTTCAAATACCAAGGCTGTCCTCCAGTGTGTTAGAAAGCCTTCACAAATGTAAATGTTCAAATACCAAGGCTGTCCTCCAGTGTGTTAGAAAGCCTTCACAAATGTAAATGTTCAAATACCAAGACTATCCTCCAGTGTGTTAGAAAGCCTGCACAAAACAAACCAAAAAGTCCTAATTCCTGCCATCTTAAACAAACCACCTGTCTGGCTTACGGGCCTGGTTCCTGTCTAATGTACAGCTGGACTAAACTACAGATGCTAGCCTGCTATAAACATTCACACCAGGTGTGTATTTGCACATGCGTGTGTGTGTGTGTGTGTGTGTGTGTGTGTGTGTGTATGTCTGGTGATGTCAGTTGGCATCATATAACAGTGTTATTATTATAATGATGTGTGGTAATATCAGTTGGCATCATATAACAGTGTTATTATTATAATGATGTGTGGTAATATCAGTTGGCATCATATTACAACGTTATTATTATAATGATGTGTGGTAATATCAGTTGGCATCATATTACAGTGTTATTATTATAATGATGTGTGGTAATATCAGTTGGCATCATATAACAGTGTTATTATTATAATGGTGTGTGGTAATATCAGTTGGCATCATATGACAACGTGTTGGCATCATATTATAATGATGTGTGGTAATTATCATATGGTGATGTGGTAATATCAGTTGGCATCATATAACAGTGTTATTATTATAATGATGTGTGGTAATATCAGTTGGCATCATATAACAGTGTTATTATTATAATGGTGTGTGGTAATATCAGTTGGCATCATATAACAGTGTTATTATTATAATGATGTGTGGTAATATCAGTTGGCATCATATAACAGTGTTATTATTATAATGATGTGTGGTAATATCAGTTGGCATCATATAACAGTGTTATTATTATAATGATGTGTGGTAATATCAGTTGGCATCATATTACAGTGTTATTATTATAATGATGTGTGGTAATATCAGTTGGCATCATATAACAGTGTTATTATTATAATGATGTGTGGTAATATCAGTTGGCATCATATTACAGTGTTATTATTATAATGATGTGTGGTAATATCAGTTGGCATCATATTACAGTGTTATTATTATAATGATGTGTGGTAATATCAGTTGGCATCATATTACAGTGTTATTATTATAATGATGTGTGGTAATATCAGTTGGCATCATGATGATGTGTGGTAATATCAGTTGGCATCATATTACAGTGTTATTATTATAATGATGTGTAATATCAGTTGGCATCATATTACAGTGTTATTATTATAATGGTGTGTGGTAATATCAGTTGGCATCATATTACAGTGTTATTATTATAATGATGTGTGGTAATATCAGTTGGCATCATATGACAGTGTTATTATTATAATGGTGTGTGGTAATATCAGTTGGCATCATATTACAGTGTTATTATTATAATGATGTGTGGTAATATCAGTTGGCATCATATTACAGTGTTATTATTATAATGATGTGTGGTAATATCAGTTGGCATCATATTACAGTGTTATTATTATAATGATGTGTGGTAATATCAGTTGGCATCATATTACAGTGTTATTATTATAATGATGTGTGGTAATATCAGTTGGCATCATATTACAGTGTTATTATTATAATGATGTGTGGTAATATCAGTTGGCATCATATAACAGTGTTATTATTATAATGATGTGTGGTAATATCAGTTGGCATCATATTACAGTGTTATTATTATAATGGTGTGTGGTAATATCAGTTGGCATCATATAACAGTGTTATTATTATAATGGTGTGTGGTAATATCAGTTGGCATCATATTACAGTGTTATTATTATAATGATGTGTGGTAATATCAGTTGGCATCATATTACAGTGTTATTATTATAATGATGTGTGGTAATATCAGTTGGCATCATATTACAGTGTTATTATTATAATGATGTGTGGTAATATCAGTTGGCATCATATTACAGTGTTATTATTATAATGATGTGTGGTAATATCAGTTGGCATCATATTACAACGTTATTATTATAATGATGTGTGGTAATATCAGTTGGCATCATATTACAGTGTTATTATTATAATGATGTGTGGTAATATCAGTTGGCATCATATGACAGTGTTATTATTATAATGATGTGTGGTAATATCAGTTGGCATCATATGACAGTGTTATTATTATAATGGTGTGTGGTAATATCAGTTGGCATCATATAACAGTGTTATTATTATAATGGTGTGTGGTAATATCAGTTGGCATCATATAACAGTGTTATTATTATAATGGTGTGTGGTAATATCAGTTGGCATCATATTACAGTGTTATTATTATAATGGTGTGTGGTAATATCAGTTGGCATCATATTACAGTGTTATTATTATAATGATGTGTGGTAATATCAGTTGGCATCATATAACAGTGTTATTATTATAATGATGTGTGGTAATATCAGTTGGCATCATATTACAGTGTTATTATTATAATGATGTGTGGTAATATCAGTTGGCATCATATTACAGTGTTATTATTATAATGATGTGTGGTAATATCAGTTGGCATCATATAACAGTGTTATTATTATAATGATGTGTGGTAATATCAGTTGGCATCATATAACAGTGTTATTATTATAATGATGTGTGGTAATATCAGTTGGCATCATATAACAGTGTTATTATTATAATGATGTGTGGTAATATCAGTTGGCATCATATGACAGTGTTATTATTATAATGATGTGTGGTAATATCAGTTGGCATCATATAACAGTGTTATTATTATAATGATGTGTGGTAATATCAGTTGGCATCATATAACAGTGTTATTATTATAATGATGTGTGGTAATATCAGTTGGCATCATATAACAGTGTTATTATTATAATGATGTGTGGTAATATCAGTTGGCATCATATTACAGTGTTATTATTATAATGATGTGTGGTAATATCAGTTGGCATCATATGACAGTGTTATTATTATAATGATGTGTGGTAATATCAGTTGGCATCATATAACAGTGTTATTATTATAATGATGTGTGGTAATATCAGTTGGCATCATATAACAGTGTTATTATTATAATGATGTGTGGTAATATCAGTTGTAAATGTAGGGAAAAATAAACCAATCAGGATGTAGCAGAACAAATTAAGGGGACAATTAACCAATCAGGATGAAGCGGAAACAAATTAAAGGGACAGATAACCAATCAGGATGAAGCGGAACAAATTAAAGGGACAGATAACCAATCAGGATGAAGTGTAACACAGATCCATACATTAGATGTTGCACTTACTTGTAGGGGTCGTTGGGGTCATGGGGGTCACAGACCTCTGCATGACCGTTGCAAACACACCGACCCCCAATGCTGATGTCTTTAATACTGTAGTAATACTGCACAGAGACAGAAGTATTATAGTAATACTGCACAGAGACAGAAGTATTATAGTAATACTGCACAGAGACAGAAGTATTATAGTAATACTGCACAGAGACAGAAGTATTATAGTAATACTGCACAGAAACAGAAGTATTATAGTAATACTGCACAGAGACAGAAGTATTATAGTAATACTGCACAGAGACAGAAGTATTATAGTAATACTGCACAGAGACAGAAGAATTATAGTAATACTGCACAGAGACAGAAGTATTATAGTAATACTGCACAGAGACAGAAGTATTATTGTAATACTGCACAGAGACAGTACCCACCCGGCGTGTGACAGTGGGGTCGCGTAGGGCCTTGCCCATCAAATGACCCAGGAGGGTGTTGGTTCTGAGGAACCGCAGACGGATGTTGGTGGCCTTGGTGAAGTCTCTCAGGACAGGAGAATATGAGAAGTTCATAGCCCCCGGACGGCCGTTCACTAACGACACCACCACCTGCAGGACAGACAAACACACGCCATGTCACACACGTCATGACACGCACACGTCATGTCACGCACACGTCATGTCACGCACACGTCATGTCACGCACATGTCATGTCACGCACATGGCAACACCAGCAGTTACACTCACAGTTACATTCACGAGCTCTAACACAAACACACACACACACAGATAATCTCACACACGCTGTACCTCTCCATTCTCCAGCGGTACGATTCGTGAGTATTCAGTAGTACAGATCACATCGTTGTCATGGGTGATGCGCTCTATGGTCTGTTGACCGAATCGCTCGATGCAATCTCTCTTAGAAGCTGGAAACAGAAACAGGTGAAACTTATAAGCATGTGAATGCATAACAGCCCCGGCCCATGAACGATTCACACATTCGTCTTTCCTGCTTTGTAAGAAAACCTACATAGTGCACTCTACAGAAGCACATCTCAAATGTTGACAAAACCTGTGAGGTTCGAAATAATTTTTAAGAGCATACAAAATGATCTGCAGAACGTAAACCAAAGGAATGCTGATAAAATGGCAACAGATAAATCAGTCAGGTGACAGATGTTTTAACACGACACAGACGGGAAACCTAGTGGCTAAGGTATGTCATATTACAGAACAGGAAGATGTCTTACTGTCTAAACAGTCTGGAAAGGAATTGGGAACAATACAACATCCAAACAGAGTGTAGAACACAATGTTTAAGACTATATAGGCAAATGCTGCTGTGTTATAATATACCAAAAAAAATATAGTTAATCTGCACATAGAGGTGATTGATCTACACATAGAGGTGATTGATCTACACAGAGGTGGTTGATCTACACATAGAGGTGGTTGATCTACACATAGAGGTGGTTGATCTACACATAGAGGTGGTTGATCTACACAAAGAGGTGGTTGATCTACACATAGAGGTGGTTGATCTACACATAGAGATGGTTGATCTACACATAGAGGTGGTTGATCTACACAAAGAGGTGATTGATCTACACAGAGGTGGTTGATCTACACATAGAGGTGGTTGATCTACACATAGAGGTGGTTGATCTACACATAGAGGTGGTTGATCTACACATAGAGGTGGTTGATCTACACAAAGAGGTGGTTGATCTACACATAGAGGTGGTTGATCTACACATCGAGATGGTTGATCTGCACATCGAGATGGTTGATCTGCGCATAGAGGTGGTTGATCTACACATAGAGATGTACCATTGTGTGTGTCTTCATGTGTGATTGTGTTTTTCTGTGTGTGTTTTTCTGTGTGTTTGTGTGTGTGTGTGTTTGTGTGTGTGTGTGTTTGTATGTGTGTGTGTGTGTGTGTGTGTGTGTATTTTCATGTGTGCGTGTGTGTCCGTGTGTGTCCGTGTGTGTGTGTAGGTGTGTGTGTATTCATGTGTGCATGTGTGTCCGCGTGTGTATGTGTGTGTGTGTGTGTGTGTGTGTGTAGGTGTGTGTGTGTTTTCATGTGTGCATTTGTGTCCGTGTGTGTGTGTGTTTTAACCAGTTGGCAGTAGACGAGCCCTGCATCAGTCACAGTTGTAAAAAGTAGCAGCGGAGCAAATTAGTGTCAACCAGGGACTCATAAATCGTGTCTGAGGTTTTATCCAGGCTCTGTAAACGCTCTTTCAAAGTAAAGGTTGAGATCACGCAGAAGCCTATTCCATGTAGTGGAAATACTGTCTCAAATTACCAACCATTACAGCGTGATGTGGCCTGTAGTCATTACAGCGTGATGTGGCCTGTAGTCATTACAGCGTGATGTGGCCTGTAGTCATTACAGCGTGATGTGGCCTGTAGTCATTACAGCGTGATGTGGCCTGTAGTCATTACAGCGTGATGTGGCCTGTAGTCATTACAGCGTGATGTGGCCTGTAGTCATTACAGCGTGATGTGGCCTGTAGTCATTACAGCGTGATGTGGCCTGTAGTCATTACAGCGTGATGTGGCCTGTAGTCATTACAGCGTGATGTGGCCTGTAGTCATTACAGCGTGATGTGGCCTGTAGTCATTACAGCGTGATGTGGCCTGTAGTCATTACAGCGTGATGTGGCCTGTAGTCATTACAGCGTGATGTGGCCTGTAGTCATTACAGCGTGATGTGGCCTGTAGTCATTACAGCGTGATGTGGCAGCCTGTGATGTGGCCTGTAGTCATTACAGCGTGATGTGGCCTGTAGTCATTACAGCGTGATGTGGCCTGTAGTCATTACAGCGTGATGTGGCCTGTAGTCATTACAGCGTGATGTGGCCTGTAGTCATTACAGCGTGATGTGGCCTGTAGTCATTACAGCGTGATGTGGCCTGTAGTCATTACAGCGTGATGTGTGATGTGGTCATTACAGCGTGATGTGGCCTGTAGTCATTACAGCGTGATGTGGCCTGTAGTCATTACAGCGTGATGTGGCCTGTAGTCATTACAGCGTGATGTGGCCTGTAGTCATTACAGCGTGATGTGGCCTGTAGTCATTACAGCGTGATGTGGCCTGTAGTCATTACAGCGTGATGTGGCCTGTAGTCATTACAGCGTGATGTGGCCTGTAGTCATTACAGCGTGATGTGGCCTGTAGTCATTACAGCGTGATGTGGCCTGTAGTCATTACAGCGTGATGTGGCCTGTAGTCATTACAGCGTGATGTGGCCTGTAGTCATTACAGCGTGATGTGGCCTGTAGTCATTACAGCGTGATGTGGCCTGTCATTACAGCGTGATGTGGCCTGTAGTCATTACAGCGTGATGTGGCCTGTAGTCATTACAGCGTGATGTGGCCTGTAGTCATTACAGCGTGATGTGGCCTGTAGTCATTACAGCGTGATGTGGCCTGTAGTCATTACAGCGTGATGTGGCCTGTAGTCATTACAGCGTGATGTGGCCTGTAGTCATTACAGCGTGATGTGGCCTGTAGTCATTACAGCGCGTGATGTGGCCTGTAGTCATTACAGTGTGATGTGGCCTGTAGTCATTACAGCGTGATGTGGCCTGTAGTCATTACAGCGTGATGTGGCCTTTAGTCATTACAGCGTGATGTGGCCTGTAGTCATTACAGCGTGATGTGGCCTGTAGTCATTACAGCGTGATGTGGCCTGTAGTCATTATAGCGTGATGTGGCCTGTAGTCATTACAGCGTGATGTGGCCTGTAGTCATTACAGCGTGATGTGGCCTTTAGTCATTATAGCGTGATGTAGCCTGCAGTCATTACAGCGTGATGTGGCCTGTAGTCATTATAGCGTGATGTGGCCTGTAGTCATTACAGCGTGATGTGGCCTGTCGCTCCCTTTAGATCATCTGTCCTTGTACCATTACGTTACGTGGCACAATAACATGTTTAGCTCCGGACTCCACTTCAGCTAGAGGGCTTCTGTTCCAGCGTTCCACATCTAGTTCTACCTGATAGTGACCAACAGACACCTGAACAGACAGTACACCGTTTCCTGGTAAGAGATATGAAACTGTCTAATAATATCTGCACACTCAGATGCTGCTCAGATGACTACGGTTCAAAACTTGGTTAAACCCCATCATCTTACCCACAGCTGTTCACATCACCAAGCCCAAGATATGACAACAGCTAGTTAGCTACAATAAATATTTTTTGCTTGTTTGTCGTAATTAGTCGACAATTTGACAATTTGATTTTTCCATCTTTCTCTACGTTTCCTCAGCTCAGTAAAGCATATTTTTACAGGTTATTTTATGTGAATTTTTATGCTTTATTACACCATGTTCTTGGCAGTTAGGGCAAACAAAAAACGAAACATCTTTGTTTAAATGCAGCCATGGCCATCTCTGCAGGTGAGTCCACTGCTCACGAGATCACAAGTCCTGTTAGCTAGCAGCATGTTATCCACCATAAGACCTGTTAGCTAGCAACATGATATCCACCATAAGAAGACCTGTTAGCTACCAACATGATATCCACCATAAGTCCTGTTAGCTAGCAGCATGATATCCACCATAAGAAGACCTGTTAGCTACCAGCATGATATCCACCATAAGACCTGTTAGCTAGCAGCATGATATCCACCATAAGACCTGTTAGCTAGCAACATGTTATCCACCATAAGTCCTTTTAGCTACCAGCATGATATCCACCATAAGAAGACCTGTTAGCTACCAGCATGATATCCACCATAAGACCTGTTAGCTAGCAACATGATATCCACCATAAGACCTGTTAGCTACCAGCATGATATCCACCATAAGACCTGTTAGCTAGCAGCATGATATCCACCATAAGACCTGTTAGCTACCAGCATGATATCCACCATAAGACCTGTTAGCTAGCAGCATGATATCCACCATAAGACCTGTTAGCTAGCAACATGATATCCACCATAAGAAGACCTGTTAACTAGCAGCATGATATCCACCATAAGAAGACCTGTTAACTAGCAATATGATATCCACCATAAGACCTGTTAGCTAGCAGCATGATATCCACCATAAGAAGACCTGTTAACTAGCAACATGATATCCACCATAAGACCTGTTAGCTAGCAACATGATATCCACCATAAGAAGACCTGTTAACTAGCAACATGATATCCACCATAAGAAGACCTGTTAGCTAGCAACATGATATCCACCATAAGAAGACCTGTTAACTAGCAACATGATATCCACCATAAGAAGACCTGTTAACTAGCAACATGATATCCACCATAAGAAGACCTGTTAACTAGCAGCGTGACCTTCAACATCTTAAGCTATAAGAGGGCGATGGGTAGGGTTGCCACCTTTAATACAGAAAAATAAGGGACGCCCGATGACGTGCAAGTAGTGGTTAATCACAACTTAATACGTGTTTTAATACAAATATTAAGATTGAACATGTGTTTGCCAGTAAGACCACAAAAAATAGGCATTTGGAGGAACTTGTGAGATGTGAACCATATTTTATTAACTTATTAAATTAACAGATCCATAACTAACTAATAATGAACTGCACTTATACAGCATTTGTTCATCTTTGTTAATGTAATTTCTACATTTCCTAATACTTTATTCAAATCTTGTTAATATTAGTTAGTGCAATGTGAACTAACATGAACAAACAATGAACAGCTTTATTTCTATTAACTAACATTAACAAAGATTAATAAATACTGTAACAAATGTATTATTCATTGAGAACACTCGCCGACAAATTTTGCAGTTGGCTTGATATTCATTTACGCTGACACTTTCCAGCCACGTATTTGCTTCCTTCAACTCTCGTCTATATTTTTGCATTCGCTTTCGTTTTCAGCGCTGGACCGGGGGGGTATCTGGAGCAGCCTCCGCCATTCTTTCAAATAGACTCTCTGCCAAGAGACCCGCCCTCCTCTGACTCTGATTGGCCGTGACCCTGAAACAAACCAATCAATCCAACGATGGCAGTCGCGAGTATTACCCCATCAGGGGCAGAATAGGACGAGTCTTCACAGAATGCCGGTGGGATGATTTGCATTGAGAGATGTGCATTCATTGAGACAACTCCGAAAATACGGGACGATTCCGTATTTTAAGGGACGGGTGGCAACCCTAGCGATGGGATCTTGTGATGAGGAGAATATCCTCATTTTCTCGCTGTGCTCTACTGCCTCTTTGAACACAGTAATGAGGGAATTAGTCCAAAGCCTGATATGGAAACAGACGGTAACGACACCAGCAGGAATGGAAGAATTTGACCTGCACACTGCAACTTCACATGCTATTACAGTCGAAAGGCTACCTTACTGAAGGCTGGACAGTCTGGTTGTCAAATGTTACAGGAGGGCAGAGGGGAAGACTTTGAACTTTGGCATTTGGTTAACCAGTCATTAAAATGAATACAAATAACTGAATAACAAGCAAAAAACAATTGTGATTGTTTTGAAACCTTTGTTCTTTAAATGTAAAAAACAAAATATGCAGACAATATGAAAGTGAAGTACTGGTGCTGATTGGAGCTTCAGTTCCAGACCATGCTAAGGCATCAAATCAACCAAACCTTTACATGACACTTTTATCCAAAGCAACAGCAGCATGGGCATATGTCATGGGGTGGACGGCAGGGGCAGGGGGTGTGTAGATCCCTGAAGAGCAGCAGCACCAGCGGGTATGAGGCTAATTTCTCCACCCACTGGTTAATCGTGTGCACGGGACATATGTTGTGTGTTTCAGAGAAGCGTTCTCCAAGATATGGTGCTAGCTTCTGGGTTGAGTTCCACCAACCTAAACTGTGATTCTGGGTTCCTGTTTAATCTGTGCATTTTATATCTCGACGTGGTACTCTCCCACTTTCTCTGTGTCTAGGTGGGAGTCTAGGGATTTGCTGGTGGAGGTGGAGTAACGGGGGATTCTACGTAGCTGTCAGGAAACCAATGTGTAATTTAGTGGTTGAATTATCCTGTTAGCTCTCACAATCATGTTAAATGTCCCCCTTTCCAAGGGCCCCTACTCGTCTCTAGTGCCTGTCTGCCTCAGGTGTTGAGGCTGAGCAATATCCAGCCAAGACCTGTACCAACGCTGAGCTGGACTGGCAACAATGCTCGGAATGTTTCCATCTCCCACCTATTGATTGACAGCTGCTGCCGCCAATCCAGGTGGAAGCAGCCCTGTTTGGGCCGCCCACCATCCCACTGCCCTCTGGGGTTTTTCCAAATCAAAATGCAAAACCTTAAAGTAACGCCTAAGAATCACACACAAACAGCACTGAGCGGAGTAGATGGGAGTACAAACAGTACTGAGTGCAGTAGAGGGAAGTACAAACAGTACTGAGCACAGTAGAGGGAAGTACAAACAGTACTGAGTGCAGTAGAGGGAAGTCCAAACAGTACTGAGCACAGTAGAGGGAAGTACAAACAGTACTGAGTGCAGTAGAGGGAAGTACAAACAGTACTGAGTGCAGTAGAGGGAAGTACAAACAGTACAGAGTGCAGTAGAGGGAAGTACAAATAGTACTGAGCACAGTAGAGGGAAGTACAAACAGTACAGAGTGCAGTAGAGGGAAGTACATACAGTACAGAGTACAGTAGAGGGGAGTACAACCAGTACAGTAGAGGGAAGTACAAACAGAACTGAGTGCAGTAAATAGAGTACAAACCGAGAAATATAATCTTAAATAAACATACAGGGACATTGGGCCCCTCAACCAGATAAACAGAATGCATCAAAGATTACACTTGTTAAGATTAGTTTTTTTATGCTCTACCCCTCGTGTTCCCTGTCAGACAATTCAAATTCACCTTACACACCGTAGTGTGTGTACGCAGTAAGAAAACATATTTCATTGCTAAACATTCTAAACAAAAGAAATGTCCTCTACTTTTCTATGTTTAGGGTTCTCGACTCACATGCAAAGAACTGCCAGGGCTGGTAGGTCTCTCCGAAGTTGGTGGAACGTTCTAGAACCCACAGGTCTGGCCGGGGAGAGTTGGCAAACTTGATCAGGACATAGGCCACATGGAAAAGCTTGGACATGGAGAGAAGAGAAGAAAATTCAGTGGACATTCACACATTTCTCAGAGAAACATGAAAACGAATCACATTTTCATGGGATTCTCAGGAGGTTTGGAGAGACAGAGAGAGAGAGAGGGATGTGCCGTTAAATTACATTCAACACGCGTGTGCGTTAATATGAAGTGGAGATCGGAACACATTATATACATTATATATTGAAACATTGGAGATCATTGGAGTCCTTTCCATTTGCCAATACTGTTTCTGGTCAGAAGTAGTGGCTACTAGCTTTTGAGGAAGCAGAGTGAGGTTTGCTATGCATGTATGTGTGTGTGTGTGTGTGTGTGTGTGTGTGTGTGTATGTCTGGCACTTGGAGGAGGTTTGGCACAAAATAGATATTACCAAATAAAAAGAAAAGCAAGAGAACAAAAGGTGGTCAGTCATATCCACGTATAATTGGAACATTTCTAAAACATGCCCACAACTTTGTCAAATGTTCAACATCAAACTGCTAGCTCTTATAATTAATAATAAAATATATAAGAACTTTATTAAAAAAAACAATCCCTAAAAGAACACAATATTTCTATTTTATCAGCTGGGTTTAACCTTGATGAAAGCCAATAGGGTGTGGGGTCACTTCTCTAAACCAATAGGGTATGAGGTCACTGCTCTAGACCAATAGGGTGTGGGGTCACTGCTCTAGACCAATAGGGTGTGGGGTTACTGCTCTAGACCAATAGGGTGTGGGGTCACTGCTCTAGACCAATAGGGTGTGGGGTCACTGCTCTAGACCAATAGGGTGTGGGGTTAGGGTTTTAGTTATTGTTTTTAGTATGGTAAAGAAAAGCTGGAATGTGTCTCTGGTTAATATGTTATTGCCAATCCTCACTGCTATTAACAAAAAAGCACAGTTTAAACAACATGTTCAGCCTATTGAGTTACACACCCATGAACCAGACAGGTTAATGAACACACACAATGAACACACACACACACCCAGTTGGGCCGTATGGGTCAATAGCTGCAGACATTCCATGAGGAGTTGAATCGCCCCAGGTTACCATGGTGATTAGCAGGGCCCTCGGAAGTAGTGCAGATGTGGGGAGGAGGGCTATTGGCACCTGGGGTAGGTATGGAAGGGAACAGGAAGAGAAGAAGACAGAGGGCGAGATGGAAAGGAGGATAAAGGGAGAGAGGTGTAAGGAGGGGGAGATGGGTGTAAGGAGGGGGAGGGGGAGAGGGGTGGGGGAGAGGGGTGTAAGGAGGGGGGGAGGGGGTGTAAGGAGGGGGAGGGGTGGGGGAGAGGGGTGTAAGGAGGGGTGGGGGAGAGGGGTGTAAGGAGGGGAGGGGGAGAGGGTGTAAGGAGGGGGGGGAGAGGGGTGTAAGGAGGGGAGGGGGAGAGGGGTGTAAGGAGGGGGGGAGGGGTGTGGAGAGGGGTGTAAGGAGGGGGGGTGTAAGGAGGGGAGGGGGAGAGGGGTGTAAGGAGGGGAGGGGGAGAGGGGTGTAAGGAGGGGAGGGGGAGAGGGGAGGGGGTGTAAGGAGGGCACTCCCGGCTGATGGAGGCATGGCCAGGACGGAGGGACAGGTTGTTTCCTCTATCCTTCCTCCTCTTGATGTCTGTGTGCCTCTGTGTCTGCCTGTCTGCCTGTCTGCCTGCCTGTCTGCCTGTCTGCCTGTCTGCCTGTCTGCCTGTCTGCCTGTCTGTCTGCCTGTGTGTGTTCATCTCTGACTCTTCCTAGGCTTCTGGTTCTCAGGGACAAGGAGTGGATGTTTTTCTGCTGTCCAGATGTCTAGGAGGCTAATTGGATATCTGTGTCTGGTTATCTGTCTATATCTGTCTGAATCTGTCTTTATCTCGCCGTCAGACAGAGCTGTTATCGACTGTGTTTCCCAGCTGGGTTCTGACAGGACACACATGGCTTCTCTGCCTTCCGGAGATCACAGACACCTCATAGTAAAGGAGAGAATAGGAGGGGAGGAATAAGGCAGAGAAGAGCAGGAGGAACCTTTATCTAGACCTCAGGAGGCCTTGAAGAGACTAGAAGGAAAACTCCCCTCTGAAGAATTTGAACAGGATTATGATGTGATGCTCGAGAAATAGAAGCCAGGAAAGAGGAAGCAGTGATGTCAGTTATCTGTGGGGTATCTAGCCAGGTACCACAGACCGGCCAGGTACCACAGACCAGGTACCACAGACCAGCCAGGTACCACAGACCAGGTACCACAGACCAGGTACCACAGACCGGGTACCACAGACCAGGTACCACAGACCGGGTATCACAGACCGGCCAGGTACCACAGACCAAGTGCCACAGACCGGCCAGGTACCACAGACCAGGTATCACAGACCAGGTACCACAGACCAGGTACCACAGACCGGGTACCACAGACCGGGTACCACAGACCGGGTACCACAGACCGGGTACCACAGACCAGGTATCACAGACCGGCCAGGAACCACAGACCAGGTACCACAGACCGGCCAGGTACTACAGACCAGCCAGGTACCACAGACCAGGTACCACAGACCAGGTATCACAGACCGGCCAGGTATCACAGACCAGGTATCACAGACCAGGTAACACAGACCAGGTACCACAGACCAGGTACCACAGACCAGGTACCACAGACCAGGTACCACAGACCGGGTACCACAGACCGGGTACCACAGACCAGGTATCACAGACCGGCCAGGAACCACAGACCAGGTACCACAGACCGGCCAGGTACTACAGACCAGCCAGGTACCACAGACCAGGTACCACAGACCAGGTATCACAGACCGGCCAAGTATCACAGACCAGGTATCACAGACCGGCCAGGTATCACAGACCAGGTATCACAGACCGGCCAGGTATCACAGACCAGGTATCACAGACCGGCCAGGTACCACAGACCAGGTACCACAGACCGGCCAGGTACCACAGACCAGGTACCACAGACCGGCCAGGTACCACAGACCAAGTACCACAGACCGGCCAGGTACCACAGACCAGGTACCACAGCCCGGCCAGGTACCACAGACCAGGCACCACAGACCGGCCAGGTACCACAGACCAGGCACCACAGACCGGCCAGGTACCACAGACCAGGTACCACAGACCGGCCAGGTACCACAGACCAGGTACCACAGACCGGCCAGGTACCACAGACCAGGTACCACAGTCCAGCCAGGTACCACAGACCGGCCAGGTACCACAGACCGGCCAGGTACCACAGACCGGCCAGGTACCACAGACCAGGTACCACAGACCGGCCAGGTACCACAGACCAGGTACCACAGTCCAGCCAAATACCACAGACCGGCCAGGTACCACAGACCAGGTACCACAGCCCGGCCAGGTTCCACAGCCCGGCCAGGTACCACAGCCCGGCCAGGTACCACAGACCAGGTACCACAGACCGGCCAGGTACCACAGACCAGGTACCACAGACCAGGTACCACAGACCAGGTTCCACAGCCCGGCCAGGTTCCACAGCCCGGCCAGGTACCACAGACCAGGTACCACAGACCAGGTACCACAGACCGGCCAGGTATCACAGACCTGCCAGGTAGTATTAGTAACTAGTACAACATGTATGTGACTTTCATCTGGGCCGTGGCATGTGATAAACATTAGGGATGTAACGATATTGACGATATCGCGCTATTGCGGTGGTAAACATGTCTCTATATCGTCGTGGTTAGGTTACAATATTAAAAGGACAGGTGTCCGTCAAAAAGCAAGAGGAATAAACACAGTCCCGCGGAACAAATCATTGTTAACTACATAGACCATGATCCTTTGCGCTGCGTTGTCACAACAAACGTTGATAAGCCAATAGGATTGCACGCTGTCCACACAAATTCACGGCAAGCCAGCATGGCCGACAGCGATACTTGTAAGGATGAAAACAACCCCGAAGTTGAGCTTTTAAATCAGATGTCTGGAAACATGTTGTTTTCGCCGTGTCAAAAAACGCAAAAGTAGAGGTGCTGGTGGACTGACAATGGACTATGTGCAAGCACTGCCACAGTAAAACACAAGCAACATGCGAAGTCATCTGACGACCCATCATCCCGAAAAGTTTGCAGATACTTGCACTTTAAAAGCACTATGTGATCAGCGTTTTATGTTGTCATGATCCATAAATACAACAATAAATTGCTTGTTCACTGGCAAAAGCAGAATAAATGTCAGTATTTTTTCGCTATTATCATCACAAACACTATCGTGAGCTATTTAACAATACCGTGAGCTTTTCCACAATATCGCAATAAATATCGTACCGTGAGGTCAATATCGAAATTGTATCGTACCGTGAGATTTTGATATCGTTACATCCCTAATAAACATGTGACATTATGTTCCGCTAGTCCAACATTGTGATTCTGAGGGCCTCCACAGGAGCTCCTAGAGGCTGAATGTAGAAGTGTGTTTAGAGGAGTGTGTCAGAGGAGGAGACAGAGTGCATAAACTCTACGTGAATTCATCTAACACGTGACCTCTGGTGGCAACTACTTTAAGTTGATGAATCAGAGGGTATGAAGATGTGAAAGCAAGTTGACAAGTTTCAAATGCACTGTTTTACGTGTGTGTGTGTGTCTGTGTGTGTGTCTGTGTGTGTGTCTGTGTGTGTGTCTGTGTGTGTGTCTGTGTGTGTGTCTGTGTGTGTGTGTGTGTCTGTGTGTGTGTCTGTGTGTGTGTCTGTGTGTGTGTCTGTGTGTGTGTCTGTGTGTGTGTCTGGTGTGTGTGTCTGGTGTGTGTGTCTGGTGTGTGTGTCTGTGTGTGTGTCTGGTGTGTGTGTCTGGTGTGTGTGTCTGGTGTGTGTGTCTGTGTGTGTGTCTGTGTGTGTGTCTGTGTGTGTGTGTGTGTGTGTGTCTGTGTGTCTGTGTCTCTGTGTGTGTGTCTGTGTGTGTGTCTGTGTGTGTGTGTCTGTGTCTGTGTGTGTGTCTGTGTGTGTGTCTGTGTGTGTGTCTGTGTGTGTGTCTGTGTGTGTGTCTGTGTGTGTAACCGACAAACGAGAAGTTGCTAAGCAACTGAAGGCTTGATTTCAAAGGGAGGAATGGCCCTGAACCCTTCCCTACTTTGTCCCTCCCTCCCTTACACCCTCCCTCCCACTCTCCCACCTCCCTATCTCTCGCTCTCTCTCTCACTTCCTTCCTCTCCACTCCATCACTCCTCTGAATATAGAGTTATTGAGTCACATACTCCGTGGCACTTAAGAGTTTGACCCCTGCCAGTCAGAGTTTGACCCCTGCCAGTCAGAGTTTGACCCCTGCCAGTCAGAGTTTGACCCCTGCCAGTCAGAGTTTGACCCCTGCCAGTCAGAGTTTGACCCCTGCCAGTCAGAGTTTGACCCCTGCCAGTCAGAGTTTAACCCCTGCCAGTCAGAGTTTGACCCATGCTAGTGATGTTAAGTGGTTCTCCAAAATAACTGAAATTCACTATTAATAATAATTACTAATATTTACCCCTGGTAACATGTCCCATTCTGATGTTAATCTAAGATGAAGGACAGAATCTCCACCACATACATTTGTGGCGATTTCGTCCTGGTTCTGGTGTTTCCACTTGGGTCTGATCCCAGGCCAGTAAAGATAAACTCAGTACCAAAAACAAGCCATTTGGGGGCAGCTCCTTCCACCCCCTCCCTCCCTCCACCCCCTCCCTCCACCCTGCTCCCTCCCTCCACCCTGCTAACCCCCTCCCCCTGCTCCCTCCACCCCGCTTCCTCCCTCCCTCCACCCCACCTCCCTCCACCCTGCTACCTCCCTCCACCCCCTCACTCCACCCTGCTAACCCCCTCCCCCTGCTCCCTCCACCCCGCTTCCTCCCTCCCTCCACCCCCTCCCTCCACCCTGCTAACCCCCTCCCCCGCTCCCTCCACCCTGCTAACCCCCTCCCCCAGCTCCCTCCACCCCGCTTCCTACCTCCCTCCACCCCCTCCCTCCACCCCGCTCCCCGCCCTCCCTCCCCGCTGCTACCTCCCTCCACCCCCTCACTCCACCCTGCTAACCCCCTCCCCCTGCTCCCTCCACCCTGCTTCCTCCCTCCACCCCCTCCCTCCACCCGCTAACCCCCTCCCCCTGCTCCCTCCACCCTGCTCCCTCCCTCCACCCCCTCCCTCCACCCCGCTAACCCCCTCCCCCCTGCTCCCTCCATCCACGCTCCCAACCTGCCGTTCCATGAGACAGTGATGAAAGAAAGCCCGAGCTCAAACAACAGCCAGTGTTGACATGGTGAAAGGCCAATATTTGCACTTGCATTAACAATTCTCTTGTTTCTAATTCACATTTCCAGGTGTCTCCCTGAAGCTCTGTGTGTAGAACCCGGTCACCGTTGACAACCAGAAAGGTTCCAATATGGAATGTGGGCGGACAACTACACAAAGGCGGACATTTTGAAAGATGAACAACACTTGGGTACTTAAACACCATTCAGGTTTGGTGGAAATCTTGGATCAGAAATGTATCAACAAAGTAGAATGTCATGGCTCTATTTTTACCTCCCCTCACCCTCATCTGAATGACTGCATTGTTCAAGGATGGTGTAAATAACATTAGCATTATGCTATTATTAGCCTGAATAGGAGACCTTCACAGCAACGATTAAAGTCAAGAGCGTTTGTCCGGGAACAACTTAATAAGGGACCGTTTTAGTGACTGGAATTATGTCTGTTGCCATTTATGTTTCCATCCAAGTTCTGACTAATTCTAATTTTTGCTAGTGAAATGTGACATACAAAATTTATTGGGAGCGTGTGTGTGTGTGTTATTCATGGCCTAGTGTCAGAGTGTAACAACACCAAACTGAGCAGTTCTCCCAAACCTCCAAACACAGGAAAAGTGGAAAATTTAGATTTAACTGCAAGATAATTTTTAGCTAAGAGGATAGTTGAGGGCCACAATGAATGCATATTGGCTCACATGATACTTTAATTTCATTGAAATACAGTTACATCATGTGACTTTTTAAGCGTTGGTATACTTACAACATTTCCATCAAACCAAGAGCAACAATCCTTTTGTTAATTTAAGTCAATTGAATTAACTGCTTCATGTCTATTTGACATTAAACTGCGGTGTCAAGAAAGAGCCTTACACTGGGTGCTTAACATCTATCATGTGACAAATCAACTTATAAAGTTGTTTTATGAATTCATTTTAAAACAGCCTAGTTACTAAGAGACTAAAAGAGAAGACAGATTTGACTATGTGTGTGTGTGTGTGTGTGTGTGTGTGTGTGTGTGTGTGTGTGTGTGTGCGGACATAACCTCTGTTTGATTGATTCATGGTTTGCTTTTCTCGGTTAATGAATGAGTCCCCCTACGAGTATTTGTTCTCAAACCTGGCTTTGTCTCCTCTTGGAGAAGGAATGCTGTCACTGCATTCCCCTTGATTAAGCTCTGTTCAGAAGCACACACGCCTATCTACAGGTCAATGAAAACAGAAAGGACTGCCGTTTCATCATCGAGATGCTTAAGTGAAACACACACACACACACACAACCAAACACACATAACCAAACAGTGGAGCTGAGTTTCCATCTGTTTCTCCAGGCCGGACGTGTCTCAACAAGTGCTGAGACAGGAGATGGGTTCCACTGAATGTCAGCCAAAAGCCCCTGGCCTCCCTGGAGGCATACGGAAACTTCCCCCCTCTCAATGTCCCTACACTACCTCCCTCTATATGAGGCCTTCACTTCCTGGGTCATACCCCCCTCTCAATGTCCCCACACTACCTCCCTCTATATGAGGCCTTCACTTCCTGGGTCATACCCCCCTCTCAATGTCCCCACACTACCTCCCTCTATATGAGGCCTTCACTTCCTGGGTCATACCCCCCAATGGCCCCCTCTCAATGTCCCTGCACTACCTCCCTCTATATGAGGCCTTCACTTCCTGGGTCATACCCCCCCCCCTCTCAATGTCCCTACACTACCTCCCTCTATATGAGGCCTTCACTTCCTGGGTCATACCCCCCCTCTCAATGTCCCTGCACTACCTCCCTCTATATGAGGCCTTCACTTCCTGGGTCACCCCCCTCTCAATGTCCCCACACTACCTCCTCTATATGAGGCCTTCACTTCCTGGGTCATACCCCCCCTCTCAATGTCCCCACACTACCTCCCACTATATGAGGCCTTCACTTCCTGGGTCATCCCCCTCTCAATGTCCCTACTCTACCTCCCTCTCTATGAGGCCTTCACTTCCTGGGTCATACCCCCCCCTCTCAATGTCCCCACACTACCTCCCTCTATATGAGGCCTTCACTTCCTGGGTCATACCCCCCCGCCCCCATCTCAATGTCCCTACACTACCTCCCTCTATATGAGGCCTTCACTTCCTGGGTCATACCCCCCCCTACACTACCTCCCTCTATATCTCAATGTCCCTACACTACCTCCCTCTATATGAGGCCTTCACTTCCTGGGTCATACCCCCCTCTCAATGTCCCCACACTACCTCCCTCTATATGAGGCCTTCACTTCCTGGGTCATCCCCCCCACTCTCAATGTCCCTACACTACCTCCCTCTATATGAGGCCTTCACTTCCTGGGTCATACCCCCCTCTCAATGTCCCCACACTACCTCCCTCTATATGAGGCCTTCACTTCCTGGGTCATACCCCCCCCTCTCAATGTCCCCACACTACCTCCCACTATATGAGGCCTTCACTTCCTGGGTCATCCCCCCTCTCAATGTCCCCACACTACCTCCCTCTATATGAGGCCTTCACTTCCTGGGTCATACCCCCCCTTCACTCTCAATGTCCCCACACTACCTCCATCTATATGAGGCCTTCACTTCCTGGGTCATACCCCCCCCACACTCTCAATGTCCCTACACTACCTCCCTCTATATGAGGCCTTCACTTCCTGGGTCATACCCCCCCCTCTCAATGTCCCCACACTACCTCCCTCTATATGAGGCCTTCACTTCCTGGGTCATACCCCCCTCTCAATGTCCCCACACTACCTCCCACTATATGAGGCCTTCACTTCCTGGGTCATACCCCCCTCTCAATGTCCCTACACTACCTCCCTCTATATGAGGCCTTCACTTCCTGGGTCATACCCCCCTCTCAATGTCCCCACACTACCTCCCACTATATGAGGCCTTCACTTCCTGGGTCATACCCCCCTCTCAATGTCCCTACACTACCTCCCTCTATATGAGGCCTTCACTTCCTGGGTCATACCCCCCTCTCAATGTCCCCACACTACCTCCCTCTATATGAGGCCTTCACTTCCTGGGTCATACCCCCCCCTCTCAATGTCCCTACACTACCTCCCACTATATGAGGCCTTCACTTCCTGGGTCATACCCCCCTCTCAATGTCCCTACACTACCTCCCTCTATATGAGGCCTTCACTTCCTGGGTCATACCCCCCTCTCAATGTCCCTACACTACCTCCCACTATATGAGGCCTTCACTTCCTGGGTCATACCCCCCCCCCTCTCAATGTCCCCACACTACCTCCCTCTATATGAGGCCTTCACTTCCTGGGTCATACCCCCCCTCTCAATGTCCCTACACTACCTCCCACTATATGAGGCCTTCACTTCCTGGGTCATACCCCCCTCTCAATGTCCCCACACTACCTCCCTCTATATGAGGCCTTCACTTCCTGGGTCATACCCCCCTCTCAATGTCCCTACACTACCTCCCTCTATATGAGGCCTTCACTTCCTGGGTCATACCCCCCTACCTCCCTCTCTCAATGTCCCCACACTACCTCCCACTATATGAGGCCTTCACTTCCTGGGTCATCCCCCCCCTCTCAATGTCCCTGCACTACCTCCCTCTATATGAGGCCTTCACTTCCTGGGTCATACCCCCCTCTCAATGTCCCTACACTACCTCCCTCTATATGAGGCCTTCACTTCCTGGGTCATACCCCCCCCTCTCAATGTCCCCACACTACCTCCCACTATATGAGGCCTTCACTTCCTGGGTCATACCCCCCTCTCAATGTCCCTACACTACCTCCCACTATATGAGGCCTTCACTTCCTGGGTCATACCCCCCCTCTCAATGTCCCTACACTACCTCCCACTATATGAGGCCTTCACTTCCTGGGTCATACCCCCCTCTCAATGTCCCTACACTACCTCCCACTATATGAGGCCTTCACTTCCTGGGTCATACCCCCCCCCTCTCAATGTCCCTGCACTACCTCCCTCTATATGAGGCCTTCACTTCCTGGGTCATACCCCCCCTCAATCTCAATGTCCCCACACTACCTCCCACTATATGAGGCCTTCACTTCCTGGGTCATACCCCCCGCCCCCTCTCAATGTCCCTACACTACCTCCCACTATATGAGGCCTTCACTTCCTGGGTCATCCCCTCTCAATGTCCCTACACTACCTCCCACTATATGAGGCCTTCACTTCCTGGGTCACCCCCTCTCAATGTCCCTACACTACCTCCCACTATATGAGGCCTTCACTTCCTGGGTCATACCCCCCTCTCAATGTCCCTACACTACCTCCCACTATATGAGGCCTTCACTTCCTGGGTCATACCCCCCTCTCAATGTCCCTGCACTACCTCCCACTATATGAGGCCTTCACTTCCTGGGTCATACCCCCCCCTCTCAATGTCCCTACACTACCTCCCCCTATATGAGGCCTTCACTTCCTGGGTCATACCCCCCTCTCAATGTCCCTACACTACCTCCCTCTATATGAGGCCTTCACTTCCTGGGTCATACCCCCCCTCTCAATGTCCCTGCACTACCTCCCTCTATATGAGGCCTTCACTTCCTGGGTCATACCCCCCCTCAATGTCCCTACACTACCTCCCTCTATATGAGGCCTTCACTTCCCGGGACATACCCTGGTCTCCCCCACATCGCTTCCCTTCACAACTTGGCCCAGTTCCTTCCAGAGTTCAAACTACTTTACGGGTATTTTCAACAGATGCTGTTTCTTCTCTGGACTTAACCCATATCATATCGGTTTGGCCTCTCAGAAAAATGCAATGGATCTACTATTCCAATATTTAAATGGAGACAGATAGACTGGGGTGGCAGGGTGAGGAAAAGAAGAGATGGAGAGAGGGAAAAGAGTTGGAGGAGAGCGAGAGAGAGAGAACGGGAGAAGGGAGAAATGGAAGGAGTGAGGGAAGGAGGTAAAAACAGAGGATAATAAAATACTAAAAGGGAAAGAATGACCAATCTGTTTCGGGTGAAAGAGAGCTGGACCCAACTGCGTATTCGGGTGTAGCAGAAACGTAGCCACACAAAATCTGATGAACTAAAGTCACTGGTTTTAGACACTGCTGGCTTAAACAGCAAGAACTAACACCCCATCTGATAACATGGCTGGGGCTTTTATTAAGATGTACTCTCCTAACACCCCATATCATAAAATGGCAGGGGCTTTTATTATGATGTACTCTCCTAACACCCATCTGATAACATGGCAGGGGCTTTTATTATGTTGTACTCTCCTAACACCCATCTGATAACATGGCAGGGGCTTTTATTATGATGTACTCTCCTAACACCCATCTGATAACATGGCAGGGGCTTTTATTATGATGTACTCTCCTAACACCCATCTGATAACATGGCAGGGGCTCTTATTATGATGTACTCTCACAGCACCCTCATGCTTTTTTTGGACAGTGTGCCAACGTGGCATGTGACTTGTTCATTCTTTAAGCAGCTTTCTTGCCCACTGACGTAGAAAGTAGTGTGTGTGGGGTGTATGGTGTAATGGGCGTATGGTGTAGTGGGCGGGGTCATGGCAGAGGGGGTAGTGTGTGTGGTGTAGTGGGCGGGGTCATGGCAGAGGGGGTAGTGTGTGTGGTGTAGTGGGCGGGGTCATGGAAGAGGGGGTAGTGTGTGTGTGGTGTAGTGGGTGGGGTTATGGGTCCTGAGGTAATGGGGTCACAGGGTCATGGGGTCACAGACCAGTCAGGGAGGGTTATTGGGGCTTGGACATCCTAAAGGCTGGGTGGTGCTCTGGGCTTGGGGAGAGTGTGGGGTCCTGGGGTATCCACCAGGGTCTGGGCTGTGTGTGTGTGTGTGTGTGTGTGTGATGGGAGGGGGTTATACATTTAAAGAGACTCTAGCTAGTGACCTTTGAACTTTAGGCTCTGTTGAAGAGGAACAGCCATGCATGACCAGGGAGCTAAGCCATCTAGCCATCCAGCCAGCCAGCCATCCAACCATCCAGTCAACCATCCAGTCAACCATCCATCCATCCAGCCAACCATCCAGTCAACCATCCAACCATCCATCCAGCCAGCCATCCAACCATCCAGCCAGCCTCTTTCAACCATAGAATAAGAAATTCTATAGAGGTCAATGATTATCAAAGGAGTTATTCAGCTCATTTAGTGGAGCGTAATGAGTAGGAAGTGTGTGGCGAATAGCTAGGTTTAACCTAACCCCTTCATCACAATAATACTGACCTATTCAATAGAATAATGAGCACCAGCATTGAAAATACAGTCTTTATTGACTTCCGCCGTAATCAGGTCGTGTTAGAAGAAGATCAGATCACACGTCTCAGATATATTAACGGTTTACTCTGTCAGATCAGCCATCTATAGGCTAGCAGGTGGTATCAGAAGAGTTCAAAGGTTAACTGCTAACCAAACTGCACAACAAATCCCACCAGTTTACGGTAAATGTCTGGCAGTGTAGGTGTCAGAAGAAAACTGTTAGACAACAGAATAAAACACACAAACAGTCCATTAAATGAAGTAAATTCCCAAAGAGTAAGAAATGTAAAATCCTTCTGTGATTGGAAGTGGACTACAACGAACACATACCTGAGGGCTGACACACACACACACACACACACACACACACACACACAGACACACAGACACACACACACAGATCCAGGGGAACCAGCTTCCTCTTTGTCTCTCAAGTGGCTTCTTTTCAAAAGATTCCCTACTGGGCATTAACAGACCATCACACACACACAGACCCACACACACACAGACCCACACACACATAGACCCACACACACACAGACCCACGCACACACACACAGACCCAAACACACACACACACACACACACACACAGACCCACACATTTACACACACCCACACATTTATACACACACAGACCCACACACACACACACACACAGACCCACACACACACACACACAGACAGTCAGCCCCAATGCATTTGACATTTCCATGAAAGATAATACATGAATGCACTCTTTTTACACTTTCGCAGCTGGAAGTCTTCTTTCACTTCCTCTCCTCCCTTCTCTCTGTCCACTCTTCCCTCCCCTCCTTTCCTTTTTGTTACCTCGCTCTTCACTTCCTCTCCTCCCTTCCCTCTGCTAGACATCCTCTCTTCTAAGCGAGGCATGCGCCCGTCTACGAAAGCACATGGCTCTTGAGTAGAGTGGCACTTTACAGAGTTTTTATACTACCATTGTCTTACACAGACGACCAGAACCCATTGCCAGATTTGCATTTGAGATAAAATAAAACTGTCTAGTGTAAACATATATAAATGACACAGGTCACACATCATTTCCCGACGTAGAAATCACATAGTTATGCAGACTGTGTCTCGCTCAACGTGTGTTTGAGAGGAAGGAATGGTGACGTAAGAAGTCTGCTTCACTAAGAACTTCTGACCCCATGAATCTGAAAAAACATGTTGTTACAAATCAACTGAGAATATTATCTGAGCCTGTAATTATTCTACAATCACCCGCATCATCACCTGTTTGACTCAGAGATGTCAGTTACTAGTTAAACAACATGGTCAGAGAGTTTATAGTGCATCCGGGTCAGGGGTCAGGTGGCAAATGTGTTTAGCCTTATGTAGTAGCAGGTATTTCGTTGTTAGTGTGAATTAAAGACTTAATTTACATATTATGTTGTTATAAAATTGACAGAATTTGTATCTGTCTGACTTTTATTTTAATGACCGTTTATCTTACTGACTTTTTTCTAACTGATTGTTAATAATGACAGTTTCTTTCTGACTGACAATTTGTCTACCTGACTGTTTATCTTACTGACTGATTAACAGTTCCTATCAAAGGGCATTGGGGATCCTAGTAAACTTAAATAAACCTCCAAACTAGAAACTAGAGTAGAAAAGAAATCTAGATTTTTCTAACAATGTAGTTAAAATGGTTATTTTCTGACAAACAGAGTTCTGAAGTGTTCTGACCAGAGAATTAGAATGATTCAATGGTTCTGACAGAGAGTTCTGAAGTGTTGTGATCAGAGAAGGGAAAGAGCCCTGTTTTGATTCTACATTAGTCAGGAACCATGAGAGAGCCAGGGATTCCACTGTAATAAGCCTGTCAGAACTGGTCCGAACTGGTCAGAACTGGTCAGCTGAGGTCAAAACCACGTCTAATCCCAAACATGCCAGTCAGCCAGAAACAGTCTCTGTGTACAACGCACATCAGCCCACATCAGTCGTCATCATCAGCAATACTGAGGTCTGATGTTTGGCTCCATGTGGCCGTTGAGAGTTCCAGTAAATGCCTCTTGTTGTTGAGGGTCGTAACAAGTAAATTAGCCAGAAAGACTGGGATTTAATTTATTGTAGTGTAATGTGACAAACGGTAATGATTTAATTTATTTGAATTTCCAGAGTGTAATGTGACAAACGGTAATAATTTAATTTATTTGAATTTCCATAGTGTAATGATCTTCTATTGGCCCTGTACACAGATAGAGCAGACCTGTTCGTTCTGAGATCAGCCCTGGAGCAGAGGGTGAGGGGGCGTGGTGGGGCGTGGGGAGAGGGTGAGGGGGCGTGGTGGGGGCGTGGGGAGATTATGAGGGGGCGTGGTGGGGGCGTGGGGAGATTATGAGGGGGCGTGGTGGGGGCGTGGGGAGATTATGAGGGGGCGTGGTGGAGGGTGGGGGATAGAGAGACAGGGGTGGGGAGAGGGTGAGGGGGCGTGGTACAGGGGGTGGGGGGCGTGGGGAAGAGGGTGAGGGGGCGTGGTGGGGGCGTGGGGAGAGGGTGAGGGGGTGTGGTACAGGGGTGGGGGGCGGGGGAAGAGGGTGAGGGGGCGTGGTGGGGGCGTGGGAAGAGGGTGAGAGGGCGTGGTAGGGGGGTGGGGGATACAGAAACAGGGGTGGGGAGGGTGAGGAGATGTGGTAGGGGGTGGGGGATACAGAGACAGGCGTGGGGAGACGGTGAGGGGGTGTGGTACGGGGGTGGGTAGAGGGAGACAGATGGAAGTAAAAGGGCAGGTGAAAGTAGAGGGGGTAATTTATCTGGGCAGGTTAAGACACAGATCAAGTTAACTGACATTCCAATCTCTTTCTTATATCCTGGGGAGTCAAAAGACCCCACCTCCTTTTCGCTATCTCTATTCCCCTCTCGAACCCTATCTCCTCGTCTCCTTCCCTCTAGGTAGTGCCCACGCTCAGATTGGGATTTTAAGACAATAGACCTTTGAAACCAAAACATATTTTCCCGCCAACATCGCCACGCCGACAACATTTTGCCGCCCGTTCTTCACATCTGAGAGACGTTGTCTACAACAAAGGCCCACACATCTATTACGGTCAGCAACAGGGTCACCAGTGTGGTAACGTGTTTAAACAACCATGTAAAACCCGGGACAAAGACCCAGTCGAGTCATGGTTCCCCTGTCAGTATGTTCCCATTAAGAACAATGGAGATGGGGGGAGAGGGAGTGTGAGAGGGGGTTAGTGTGAGAGAGGGGGAGAGAGAGGGTGAGAGAGGGGGAGAGAGGGGGAGAGAGAGGGGTAGAGTGTGAGAGAGTGGAAGAGGGAGTGAGGGAGGGGGTTAGTGTGAGTGAGTTGGAGAGAGAGGGGGAGAGAGAGGGGGAGAGAGTGAGGGAGGGAGAGGGTTAGTGTGAGAGAGGGGGAGAGAGGGGGGAGAGAGGGGGAGAGAGGGGGAGAGAGGGGGAGAGAGGGAGGGGGTTAGTGTGAGAGAGGGGGTTAGTGTGAGAGAGGGGGTTAGTGTGAGAGAGGGGGAGAGAGTGAGAGAGGGGAGAGAGGGGGGAGAGAGTGAGAGAGAGGGGGAGAGAGGGAGGGAGAGAGTGAGAGAAAGGGAGGGGGAGGGGGGGAGAGAGGGAGGGGGGGAGTGAGGGAGGGAGAAAGATTGAGGGGTTGGCAGGGAGGTGGGTTGGAGGACTGACAACTCAATTGCGCCCATCCAAAATATTTCAGCCTCCCGCCATTATATGAAAAAGGCCCACTAGGTAACTGTAGGAAGACAGTTCATTATATGAAAAAGGCCCACTAGGTAACTGGAGGAAGACAGTTCATTATATGAAAAAGGCCCACTAGGTAACTGGAGGAAGACAGTTCATTATATGAAAAAGGCCCACTAGGTAACTGGAGGAAGACAGTTCATTATATGAAAAAGGCCCACTAGGTAACTGTAGGAAGACAGTTCATTATATGAAAAAGGCCCACTAGGTAACTGGAGGAAGACAGTTCATTATCAGGTGATTTCAGTCAGAGTGTCTGTCTGTCTTCTCTCCTGAACACCACCGCTACAATACACAGTTTATACACAGAAAATGTGAATGGATCAGAGACACGAAGCCTCAACAGACCTGTTCACTTCACTGACAGAGACTAATGTGTGTGCGTGTGTGTACTGTACGTATGTGGTTAGTGTCATTCTGACAGGAAAGATTTACATTTTTTCCAAAGTTAGAACACTTTTTAGTTTACTTTGAAAGTAAAATAGAGAGAAATATCATGCTAAACATTCCTTCCTCTCTGCTAGACCCACCTGGCTCTAATATCTAATGTCAGCTGTACACTTTAGTGCCATAGGTCAATAGGAAACATGTCAGAGAGCTGCTTTTTTTCACTGTTACTACGTATTCTCTCTTCATCTCTAAACTCTAATTTACGGTTTGCACAGGACTGTGACAAAATATCTTCATGTAAAAATAACAATGTATAACCAAAATATATACAAACAAATACAAACAAAAACTCTTGAACTTGACATACGAGAAGAGAGCTAAGCAAAATGGTGTAGCCTGTTGTTACCTTCAAATAAACAGAACACATTACACTAAAGAACCTGAAGTCTAGAACAGAAGAGAGCATAGCAGCACATCCTGATGTTCCAGTAGAGACCACATTACACTATAAAGAACCAGTAAAGAACCTGAAGTTGACATCCTAGAATAGAAGAGAGCATAGCAGCACATCTCGATGTTCCAGTAGAGAACACATTACACTATAAAGAACCAGTAAAGAACCTGAAGTTGACATTTTAGAACAGAGCACTTCTTCCATTGTGGAGTTGTACATCACTATAGGAACAACAAAAGAGCAATGTATCAGGTGTCTGAAGACACAGAACAACACAGGTGAAGTTAGAGGATGGGAGGACAGTGTGTGTTTGTAGTCAGGAAGTGAGTGAGAATGAGAGAAAGCGATGGCGTGTACTTCTACCCCCTACCTGTCCCAGGTCCAGGGTGACATTGACCTCGTTGAACTCTGTGGAGCGAGACAGGGGTGGACTCTGCCACCATCTCTCTGTGCCGTCGATGGCGTTGGTGATGGGGTGTGCTCGGTCTCTGTCCCCGATAGCACAGGTATCACAGTATTGGCCCTGAGGAAAAACAGAGCCAACAACACAGTTTAGGAGTGGTGGACGCTGGTGACTTTAAACCCTCTGATTGTTAAAAAAATACATCTGGCCTTATCAGACCAACTGTTTAGCCATCAACCAATGGATTAGTTTTATCTGGTTCTCTCTCTGTCCGACCACATGGATTAGGTTTATCTGGTTCTCTCTCCATCTGACCACATGGATTAGGTTTATCTGGTTCTCTCTCCATCTGACCACATGGATTAGGTTTATCTGGTTCTCTCTCCATCTGACCACATGGATTAGGTTTATCTGGTTCTCTATCTGACCACATGGATTAGGTTTATCTGGTTCTCTCTCTGACCACATGGATTAGGTTTATCTGGTTCTCTCTGTCTGACCACATGGATTAGGTTTATCTGGTTCTCTCTGTCTGACCACATGGATTAGGTTTATCTGGTTCTCTCTCCATCTGACCACATGGATTAGGTTTATCTGGTTCTCTATCTGACCACATGGATTAGGTTTATCTGGTTCTCTATCCGACCACATGGATTAGGTTTATCTGGTTCTCTCTGTCTGACCACATGGATTAGGTTTATCTGGTTCTCTCTCTCTATCTGACAACATGAATTAGGTTTATCTGGTTCTCTCTGTCTGACCACATGGATTAGGTTTATCTGGTTCTCTATCGGACCACATGGATTAGGTTTATCTGGTTCTCTCTCTCTATCTGACCACATGGATTAGGTTTATCTGGTTCTCTCTGTCTGACCACATGGATTAGGTTTATCTGGTTCTCTATCTGACCACATGGATTAGGTTTATCTGGTTCTCTCTCTATCTGACCACATGGATTAGGTTTATCTGGTTCTCTCTATCTGACAACATGGATTAGGTTTATCTGGTTCTCTCTGTCTGACCACATGGATTAGGTTTATCTGGTTCTCTATGTCTGACCACATGGATTAGGTTTATCTGGTTCTCTATCTGACCACATGGATTAGGTTTATCTGGTTCTCTCTGTCTGACCACATGGATTAGGTTTATCTGGTTCTCTCTGTCTGACCACATGGATTAGGTTTATCTGGTTCTCTCTGTCTGACCACATGGATTAGGTTTATCTGGTTCTCTATGTCTGACCACATGGATTAGGTTTATCTGGTTCTCTCTGTCTGACCACATGGATTAGGTTTATCTGGTTCTCTCTGTCTGACCACATGGATTAGGTTTATCTGGTTCTCTCTGTCTGACCACATGGATTAGGTTTATCTGGTTCTCTCTGTCTGCCCACATGGATTAGGTTTATCTGGTTCTCTCTGTCTGACCACATGGATTAGGTTTATCTGGTTAGGTTTATCTGGTTCTCTATCTGACCACATGGATTAGGTTTATCTGGTTCTCTATCTGACCACATGGATTAGGTTTATCTGGTTCTCTCTGTCTGACCACATGGATTAGGTTTATCTGGTTCTCTCTCTCTATCTGACAACATGGATTAGGTTTATCTGGTTCTCTCTGTCTGACCACATGGATTAGGTTTATCTGGTTCTCTCTGCATCTGACCACATGGATTAGGTTTATCTGGTTCTCTCTCTGACCACATGGATTAGGTTTATCTGGTTCTCTCTGTCTGACCACATGGATTAGGTTTATCTGGTTCTTATCTGGTTCTCTGTCTGACCACATGGATTAGGTTTATCTGGTTCTCTCTGTCTGACCACATGGATTAGGTTTATCTGGTTCTCTCTGTCTGACCACATGGATTAGGTTTATCTGGTTCTCTCTCTCCGACCACATGGATTAGGTTTATCTGGTTCTCTATCTGACCACATGGATTAGGTTTATCTGGTTCTCTCTGTCTGACCACATGGATTAGGTTTATCTGGTTCTCTCTCTGACCACATGGATTAGGTTTATCTGGTTCTCTCTCTCTGACCACATGGATTAGGTTTATCTGGTTCTCTATCTGACCACATGGATTAGGTTTATCTGGTTCTCTCTCTATTCACTGTGTGGTCCTACCATAGTGCACTAGTTTTAAGCAGGTCGGACCCTCGTCAAAAGTAGTCTTCTATTTGGGACTCAAAGACCAGTCTGGAGCACCTGTTGCTGTATGAAAAAACCTTTCCTTTCTGTTTAAGGTGAGTAATGTTTCATAAAGCATCTGTATGTAACACACAACGGATGAGAAATGTGGCGTAAGAGAGGGAGAGAGGGGAAGGTGGGAGAGATATAGAGACAGGGTCATAGGAAGAAAGGGAGGGAACATTTTTATTAAAACCATGATGACCCAAAAGATGCTGATGCACTTTAAAGGGGTGTGTGTGCGTGCAAGTGTGTGTGTGTGTGAGGGGGTGGGGCTTGGGGGGGGGGTCTGGGGGACCTTCAGGGATTCCAGCGAAAACAATGTGAAAGATTTAATTTCCTTGTAACTCCCACTAACACACACTCTCTTCCCACACACTCACACTCACACACACACACACACACACACACACACTCTTCCTACACACACACACACTCTTCCCACACACACACACACTCTTCCCACACACACACACACACTCTTCCCACACACACACACACACTCACACTCTTCCCACACACACTCTCTTCCCACACACAGACACACACTCTTCCCACACACACACACACTCTTCCCACACACACTCTCTTCCCACACACAGACACACACACACACACTCTTCCCACACACACACACTCTTCCCACACACAGACACACACACACACACTCTTCCTACACACACACACACTCTTCCCACACACACACACACTCTTCCCACACACACTCTCTTCCCACACACAAGACACACACACACACTCTGACTCCTACACCTGCTGCTCTTAATTAATAAAAACACAAAAAAACGGATTACAGAGACCGGATTGGGGCGGGGGCAGTGTGTTTGAATGTGTGTGTGTGTAGGTGTGTGTCAGAGAAAACTTGTGTGCATATTGTGGTGTGTGTGTAGGTGTGTGTGAAATAAAACTTGTGTGCATATTGTGGTGTGTGTTAAATAGAACTTGTGTGCATATTGTGGGGTTAAAAATTATTTCTTTAAAAAAAATAATTAATTGGTTAAGCCATTTCTGAAAAGAAAAGTGACAAGAGCACAACGGGAAACCAAGTCCAGTCTGCCAACTAGTCTACACACTAGTCCCTCATTTAACCAAGTCCAGTCTGCCAACTAGTGTACACACTAGTCCCTCGTTAAACCAAGCCTGCCAACTAGTCTACACACTAGTCCCTCATTTAACCAAGTCCAGTCTGCCAACTAGTCTACACACTAGTCCCTCATTTAACCAGGCCTGCCAACTAGTCTACACACTAGTCCCTCATTTAACCAGGCCTGCCAACTAGTCTACACACTAGTCCCTCATTTAACCAAGTCCAGTCTGCCAACTAGTGTACACACTAGTCCCTCATTAAACCAAGCCTGCCAACTAGTCTACACACTAGTCCCTCATTTAACCAAGTCCAGTCTGCCAACTAGTCTACACACTAGTCCCTCATTAAACCAAGCCTGCCAACTAGTCTACACACTAGTCCCGAATTTAACCAAGTCCAGTCTGCCAACTAGTCTACACACTAGTCCCTCATTTAACCAAGCCTGCCAACTAGTCTACACACTAGTCCCTCATTTAACCAAGTCCAGCCTGCCAACTAGTCTACACCATAGTCCCTCATTCAACCAAGTCCGGTCTGCCAACTAGTCTACACACTAGTCCCTCATTTAACCAGGCCTGCCAACTAGTCTACACACTAGTCCCTCATTTAACCAAGTCCAGTCTGCCAACTAGTCTACACCATAGTCCCTCATTAGTATAGGCCCAACTTCCCGAACAGGGTCATGTTGACCAGCTGATATTGTTTCTCTGTCACCTGGGAATGCGTAACTCCAGGCATTGGATTCCTGGAGCGTTTGTTCTCGTCTTATGAATGTCCTTTGATGCCTTATAACCTATAGAACGGATTACAATGGACCTTGCTGCCCGACTGGTGATCGTTGGGCGGTGGGACAGTCCCCGGTACCTCAGGCCCTAAGGCCATCCACCCTGAACTAGACTACATACCAAACTGCACCATGTTCTCTTTGTAGTTATCACCAGGGGCAGAGCCGAGGGGGGTTGTCCAAGCGTACTAAATGCAAAATAGGGGGGCAATTCAGACGAACACGTACTCTGAAAATGCCGGAAATTCCACGGGAGAAAATGCACGCAGAAATGCATCAGCCGTAGGGTCACATTTAACTATAAACAATGTTTGCACATTTCACAGACATGCCAACAAACACAGCCGAGCCCGGGGAAACACACGTACGTGTGTGTGTGTGTGTGTGTGTGTGTGTGTGTGTGTGTTATAAAACCCAACAGCTCTGAAAATACAAACAGGCTAAAACAAAGGTAAAAACGCATGCATGAAGACCAATAAATCCTATAGGAAACACCACGCACGCAATACGCACGCAGCGCGCGCCACGGCTCGCTCACCCCGAGGAATGTGGAAACAGGTGGAGGTGAATTTAATGAGACAGCCTAAGGAAACTTTACGCATACACTTGTTTTAATCCTACTCCAATATGCAAGCATTTATCAAAAACGGTTTAACATTAATGAGAAGGTAATTAGAGTCATTAATCATTTATTATTTACTTTTGTAATGAATAAAAGTATTTTGTAAACGCGTACCTGTATGGTTTGACTGGGGTCCCCTGACACCGGCCCCCCCACCAGCTTACAGTACAGGTCGTGTATTGATCTTCCATTGTCCCCCTCTCCACAGGTCGCCGTCGCCGTGATTTGGGTCCCCTCCGCCAGGTTAAAGTAGGGCGGGTGCAGGCTGTAGCCATTCACCCCGTTGCTAGGCAGTTCTTGACCCCGGGCCGAGGGGCCACAGGTGACCAGACAGAATACCAGACGTGACAGCAGAAACACCAAACGGGTCGGACCCCCAGCCGCCGGGGGTCGAGTCCCCAACACCGGTCCCTGAGCCATCGTGGATTCACCTGCAGTAGTCCGCTGTGGCTGGTCGGAGAAACCAGGGAAAACAACAGCAAACTAATGCTGAAACCCTGAAATGAGAGCCCGTTATTTATAAAGTACCACCAGAAGGGTAAAGTGATGTGATAAAGTGATGTGGTAATGTGATAGCGACCGAGCGGAGCGGAACAGCCTATAGTTCTGTGTTGTATCTCTAGTGGCTCTGGTTCTCTGGCTGGACGAGCCGGACACCTTTCTGCGCTCTGCTTCAATTTGCTTTTTTTCTCTCTCGTTTTGCCCTTGTGGCTGAGAAGGGGTACTACTACTACTAATATTGCTACTACTACTACTGCTGCAACTACTACTACTACTACTACTACTACTACTACTACTACTACTACTACTACTACTACTACTACTGATATTAATACTACTACTACTACAACTATAACTACTACTACTACTACTACTACTGATATTGCTGCTACTACTACTACTACTACTGATATTGCTACTACTACTACTAGTTCTACTACTACTACTACTACTACTACTACTACTACTGATATTGCTGCTGCTGCTACTACTACTACTACTACTACTACTACTACTACTACCTTGCTATTGCCTCCACCTCAGAATATGTTTGCCTGTCTGTCTGCCTGTTTGTCTCTACTTTTCTTTTATCACCATGGCTATCTCTGGCTAGCTATCGCATTTGGTCTGTCTATCTGACATTTCAAATGGCATATTATTTGCAATGCACCGTTGTAACAGCGAGTAAATAATATAAATGACAAGGGAAAATTAAGTGATACATATTAGTTATATTCATATTATATTTATTGCGTCATGACAAACTTTCTCTCACGTCTGGGAATCAAATCAAGGCTGTGAAACTGTGTTTGACGACATCATGTTTACTTATTTTTCTGTGGGAAACTCAAGACAGATAGGATTGAGACACTGCAGGAATTTGGTTACTGATTAAAAATGTTTTTTATTATTCATTTTCTCTTATAGGCTCTTACCTCACTGTGAAGGTCTTGGTTCTGTATTTTGTGTAATATTCTCCTATAGGCTTTCACCTCACTGTGAAGGTCTTGGTTCTTTATTTTGTCAAATTTTCTCCAACAGGCTTTCACTTCACTGTGAAGATCTTGGTTCAGTATTGTGTCATTTTTTCCTACAGGCTCTTACCTCACTGTGAAGATCTTGGTTCTGTATTTTGTGTAATTTTCTCCTATAGGCTCTCACCTCACTGTGAAGGTCTTGGTTCAGTGTAATTTCCTCCTATAGGCTCTCACCTCACTGTGAAGGTCTTGGTTCTGTATTTTGTGTAATTTTCTCCTATAGGCTCTCACCTCACTGTGAAGGTCTTGGTTCAGTATTTTGTGTAATTTACTCCTATAGGCTCTCACCTCACTGTGAAGGTCTTGGTTCTGTATTTTGTGTAATTTTCTCCTATATTCTCTCACCTCACTGTGAAGGTCTTGGTTCTGTATTTTGTGTAATTTTGTCCTATATTCTCTCACCTCACTGTGAAGGTCTTGGTTCGGTATTTTGTGTCATTTACTCCTATAGGCTCTCACCTCACTGTGAAGGTCTTGGTTCTGTATTTTGTGTCATTTACTCCTATAGGCTCTCACCTCACTATGAAGGTCTTGGTTCTGTATTTTGTGTTTATCAGTTTAAAACCCAGGAGAAACAGAGATAACTAGAGCGTGTGAGAGAGACTCTGTGTAATCATATGTCTCTCTGTTTTTCTATAATCTCTTTCCTCACATTAGGAACTGTCACTGTGTCATTTGGGCTTTGTTTCCCGTCTGCGAACACCGGCCATGAACACGCTGTTTGTTGTTAGGTCTTTTTTAACTCTTCCAGGAATCTGATACCTGATGACCCTTGATCTTTCTGCTTAAGGAAACCAGACATAAACTGAGGAGCCAAAACATTATGACCACGCACATAAGCTGCTGCTCTTCTGCCTGCCACCATAACAAGCCAACACAAAACAGCCATGGACCTCACCACACCCCTGAAGTTAGGGACTTCACCACACTCCTGAAGTTAGTGACTTCACCACACTCCTGAAGTTAGTGACTTCACCACACTCCTGAAGTTAGTGACTTCACCACACTCCTGAAGTTAGTGTCCTGTGCTCTCTGGAAACCAGACATTAGCAGCAGATCCTGGCTGGACTTATTATTCCAGCACATCCCATAGATCTGGTATTTGGAGGTCAGGACAACACCTTGAACTCTCAGGGGAAACATTGCCATTAAGGGGTGTAGCTGGATCAATGTACTAATCTGAGGAGTGTGGATCAATGTACTAATCTGAGGAGTGTGGATCAATGTACTAATCTGAGGAGTGTGGATCAATGTACTAATCTGAGGAGTGTGGATCAATGTACTAATCTGAGGAGTGTGGATCAATGTACTAATCTGAGGAGTGTGGATCAATGTACTAATCTGAGGAGTATGGATCAATGTACTAATCTGAGGAGTGTGGATCAATGTACTAATCTGAGGAGTGTGGATCAATGTACTAATCTGAGGAGTGTGGATCAATGTACTAATCTGAGGAGTGTGGATCAATGTACTAATCTGAGGAGTGTGGATCAATGTACTAATCTGAGGAGTGTGGATCAATGTACTAATCTGAGGAGTATGGATCAATCCTGTAGTCTTCTGGTCTAATGTTCCATGTGACCATTCCGCTCCATCACTTCTTACACCTTCAGACTTTCAGGATCCCAAAACTCCAGGAACATTCACAACGTTGGATCTAGAAATCTCTGGATTTTTGTAATCAGAAGGGATAAGGACATGTTCAATCCTCCAGTAAGGGCTTTTGGAAATCCAGGGAATTTATTGAACGATCCTGGAATTCCTCTATCCCTGTTAAATCATTGGGTCAGGAGGGAGTCACACATCTCCTGCCGGTTAAATCATTGAGAGGCAATCAAGCAGTCAACATTAGAAGGATTAGGAAAATCCCTCACTGCAGTCATTCAACGCTCTCTAACACACACGCACACGCACACACACATGCATGCATGCACACACACGTACACACACACACACACATGTACACAAGCCTACACACACACACACACAAGCCCACACACACACACACACACAAAATACATACAACACCCCCCGCCAAACACCACACATCTTTTGCTGTACACATGTTGACCTTTACATGTTGACCTTTACCCCTCAGTCTAAGCAAACTGCCAGAGGTCAGCCAGCAGGTTGATTTAGGACTTCTCCCATCAATGTGTTAATACAACAGAGACTCATTCACTAATACACAACTACATTCCTAACCATGGGCGCAGTCGTCCTCAACTTCACCCTAAGCCCTTTATTGTCCCCTACTATCGACCAGGGCCAAATAGTCCTCTGGTACCATATGGTGTACTAGGAAGGGAAAATGGTCCCATTTGGAAGGTGGATTATATGTTTGAAGGGAACTTGGGGACCTGAGGCCTCATGTGGACCGGGGAACGTCTCCGGTTTACGTATGTAACCTCAGTTCCCTGAGGGGAACGAGACGCTGCGTGAAAACGCTATGGGAACGGTCTGCGTGAGTGCGTCATGAAGCACATGTGTAATCAGTCCAATGGCGTGACGGAACGTCACAGACGGGTGACGTCGCGACCAGGAAGTCATAAAAGCACCCCTAATTACCAGCACCTTCAGTTTCTGATGGGCTGAAGCAAGTGCCAAGGGCATGCTGGGAGTATGGCACAGACACGCAGCGTCTCGTTCCCCTCAGGGAACTAAGGTTACATACGTAACCGGAGACGTTCCCTATCAGGGAACTTCGAGCTGCGTGAAAACGCTATGGGAACGCCACTACCCACTTCGCCATACGAGCAAGTGTCCGCCATGTGAAGTCAGAGCGCACATTCGGACGAAAGCACCTGCGCCCCTGGCGTGGAGCTAAAGTCAAGCTGGTAAAATCTCACGAACGTGTGCGGTGAGGACCAGCCTGCCGCAACACAGACGTCATGTAGAGACACTTTACCTGACAAAAGGGCTTTTGAAGCCGCCATACTCCTGGTCGAGTGGGCTCGAACAGCCAAGGGTGAAGGCTGACCAGCCGACTCGTAAGCAAGTGAGATGGCCTCAACCACCCACTTGCTCATCCTCTGCTTAGACACAGGACCCCCTCTCTTGGGTGGTCCAAAGCACACGAACAAGTGTTCGGGCAGCCTCACAGGGCAGTTCTGTGGACGTAGGCGTCTAAGGCCCTCACCGGGCAGAGGAGGTTATGCTTCTTCTGGTCCGACAAAAAAGGAGGAGGGCAGAAGGCTTGCAGCACAATAGGCCCAACGATGTTAGTTGGGACCTTGGGGACATACCCGGGTGAAGGTAGTAGAAACGCCTTGACCATCCCGGGTGAGAAGTCCAAGCAAGAGGGCGCCACCGACAGCGCTTGCATATCACCAATCCTCTTCAGAGAAGAGATGGCAAGTAAGAAGACCGTCTTGAGGGTCACGAACTTGTCAGGGACCCCCTCAATGGGCTCAAACGGAGCACGGGAGAGGCCTTCTAGTACAATAGCCAGGTCCCAGGATGGCACCCTCATGCCGGCTGCTGGCCTCAGCCTCCGGGCGCCACGAAGGAAGCGTGATACCAGTGGGTGTCTCCCCAGAGAAACCCCATTTAGAGGGACATGGCATGCGGACAAAGCCGCCACATACACCTTCAGTGTGGATGGGGGTAGACCTGTAGAGAAGCGTTGCTGCAGGAACTCCAGTACTGCAAACACTGGGCAGTTAACTGGGTCTGCCTGCCGCTCTCTACACCACGAGGTGAACAGTTTCCACCTGGCGGCATACGCCTTCCTTGTGGCTGGAGCTCTGGAGTGAAGGATGGTCTCAGCGACCTCAGTCGAGAGACCTGAAACTAAAAGGCGGGCCCCCTCAGAGGCCAGGCCCATAGTTTCCACAGCTCCGGGCGGGGGTGAACTGTATGACCCCATGCGCCTGGGAAAGCAGGTCCCTCCTGATCGGCATCTCCAGGGGAGAGCCGACGAGGAGAGATATTAGGTCCGCAAACCATACTCGGGCCGGCCAGTACGGTGCTACGAGCAGTAGACTGACCCGCTCCTGACGGATCCTCTCCAGAACTCCTGGGAGCAGAGCAACCGGGGGGAAAGCGTACAGGCGTGACCTCAGCCATGCCTGCACCATGGCAGCAAAAACCACAGAGGACAGTGTGACGTCTCTCTGGACGCAAAAGGTCCACTTCGGCCCGACCGAAGTGCGACCAAAGGAGCTCCACCACCTCGGGATGGAGTCTCCACTCCCCGGGCCTAGGCCCCTGCCTCGACAGGGTGTCTGCCCCCTAATTTAGGTACCCCGGGATAAAAATGGCCCTTAAAGAAAGGAGCTTCCCGTGGGACCACAGAAGGACCTGGCGGGCCAGATTGTAAAGTGGGCGTGAGCGCAGACCCCCCTGGTGGTTGATGTAAAAAAACACCGATGTGTTGTCCGACCGGACAAGGACATGATGACCCCTTAGGTCTGGGAGGAAGTGCTTCAGAGCCTGGTAAACTGCCAGCATCTCTAGCCAATTCATGTGCCATGATAGCTGATGGCCCCGCCAGAGCCCTTGAGCTGGGCGACCACTCATGATCGCCCCCCAGCCGGTGAGGGAGGCATCCGTCGTTAGTGTAACACGACGACACGGAGCTCCCAACACGGGACCCTGGGTTAGGAACCAAGGCTTCCTCCACATGACCAGCGTGCGGAGACAACGCCGCGTAACAGTGATCATGCAGCACTGGTTTCCCCTCGGGGAGAACCCCTTGGTTCTGAGCCACCACTGTAACGGTCTCATGAACAGCAGGCCGCAAGGAATAACGTTGGGCGCTGCTGCCAGCAGACCCAACAGTCTCTGAAACTGTTTCACAGTGAGTGACTGGCCTAGCCTCACCTGCTCGACGGCTGCAAGGATTGACGCCACACGTGCAGGAGACAAATGTGCCCGCATCGTGGTCGAATCCCAGACTACGCCCAGGAAAGTGGTCACCTGTACCGGCGACAGCACACTCTTCCCGGCAATGAGCCTCAACCCCAGTTTGAAGATGTGAGCCAGAACGACATCTCGATGCCGAACCGCTAGATGCTCCGACGGAGCCAGAATCAACCAATCGTCGATGTAAATGAGGATGCGTCTATACATCTCGTGAACGTACAGGGAGAGAGTGCTAGGCCAAATGGAAGAACCCGATAATGGTACGCTTCGCCCCCAAAAGCGAACCTCAGGAACCTCCTGTGTTGTGGAAGGATGGATATGTGGAAATAGGCGTCCTTCAGATCTATCGTGACAAACCAGTCCTCGGACCTGATCTGTGATACGATCTGTTTGAGAGTGAGCATTTTGAAGCTGAGTCTCCCGACCGTCTGATTCAACAGACGTAGGTCTAAAATAGGACGCCACCCCCCATCCTGCTTGGGAACAACGAAGTACAGGCTGTACCAGCCCGACTCCCTGCTGAGAGGAAGAACTCGTTCTACAGCCCCTTTTAGCAGGAGAGTCTGTACCTCCTGCTCCCGTACCAGAGCCTGCTCTGGGCCCACCACTGTGGGCAGGACCCCATTGAAACGAGGCGGATGCGTCCTGACTTGGATGGCATACCCGCTCTCGATTATCCGCAGGACCCACTGAGATATATTCGGCAGGGTCTTCCACCCTGCCAAAAAATCTACTAGGGGTACCAGCCTCTCGAGGCTGGCCTCTGGAGTAACAGGTACTGCAGACACAGTGCCCTGTAACAGCGCACTGGCAGGGAACAACTGGTTCGACAGTTCTGGGCCCCTCCTCGGAGGAGGCGAGCACCCCTCGGGAAAACGCTCGCCTAGGCCACCCCGCTGAGGGCACCAGGAGAAGCTCACTACTCCCCTGGTGGGGACCCCCAGCGGTTTAACCCCCCTGTCAGGGTCTCTTAGACAAAGCCTTCTTGGGTGTAGCGACAGGCCTCGGAACTGTCCTACCCCTCGAAGGCCTTGCCTGTGAGCGTCGCCCCCCGGCCCACTCATCGTGTGGGGGTGCCCGAGTAGCGACACTCACTCTCTGCTGCGCCCGGTGTGCCGTGCTCGGGAAAAGAAAATTTCTGGAAGGCAGCCGCCTGCCTTCTCTCCTCCTGAAACCTCTCGACGACCGAGCCAATAGCAGGGCCAAAGAGGCCGTCGGGGGGAAAGAGGCGCGTCCAGAAGGAAGGCTTTCTCCCTATCTCTCATATCAGAGAGGCTTAGCCAGAGATGCCTCTCCGTAGCCACCAAGGCTGCCATAGCACGGCCCACTGATTTGGCCGTCTCCTTAGTGGCACGAAGTGACAAATCCGCCGCCTGACGAAGTTCTCGAACATCATCAGGACTTACAGTCTCCCCCTGAGCCCCGTCGCTAAGCAGCTCTGCCTGATATGCCTGTAGAATAGACATAGTATGGAGGCAGGAAGCTGCCTGACCCGCCGCCGAATAAGCTTTGCCCACCAGCGCCGAAGTAGTCTTCAACGCCTTGGAGGGCAATGCCGGTGTCCTCAGAGACGATGCCGCGGGAGATAAATGGCTAGCCAGTATCTCCTCCGCGACCGGCATCGGTCCGTACCCATGAACATTAGCCTCGGCAACATTAGAGTACATATGAGTCCACGGATTAAACACCCGGGACGACACCGGCTTATTCCAGGACCTCGACACCTCAGTGTGGAGGTCCGGGAAGAAAGGCAAACACCGGCGAGGAGGTAAAGCACGGGAGGGCAAGAATCGTTCATTCAACTTACTGGTTGAAGCAGACTCCTGCCTGTCAGCCGGCCACTCGATGTTGAGCTTCCCCACAGCTCGGGTGAGTACCTCCAGCAGCTCCTCGTTCGAGGTGACTGAACCAACAATTCAGCCTCCGCCTCGAGGTTTTCAACCTCCATTTCCTCAGAACTGGACGGCTGAGAAAAAGGTGCATCCCCCAGGGCGGAAGAAACCCGCGCGGGTGCTTCCGGGCCCCGAGCTGAGGCACTGGCTCTAGCAGACGAAGACCGAGAAATTGCAGAAGCCGTCTCGGAACCGCATGCTAGATCCGCTTGGGAACCCCACGACGTCAGTCGGCGCCGTGCCTCGGCAGCGGCGGGACCTGAACCGCGGGGAACGCGAACCGAGCCGCTTTCCTGAAAAAGCGCCAGGCGAGAGCGAAGTGTACGGATGGCGAGACGGTCGCAATGCTTACAGCTAGCCTCTTCCAAGGCTAGCTGGGCATGCTCCTCTCCCAAACAAACTACGCACAGAACATGTGTGTCCCGGCCCGTGAGAAAGCGGTTGCAGGGAGAAGCACACTGTCTGAAACGCCGCTCGGTTGCCATAATCGCGGTGAGCTCTTGTACATAAATGCCAAGAAAATTTCTGAATTAACAACGTAATAGCAGAAACCCGCGAGGACTGTCACAACATGCACTTGCTGAAGCAACAAAAAACTGAAGGTGCCGGTAATTAGGGGTGCTTTTATGACTTCCTGGTCGCGACGTCACCCGTCTGTGACGTTCCGTCACGCCATTGGACTGATTACACATGTGCTTCATGACGCACTCACGCAGAGCGTTCCCATAGCGTTTTCACGCAGCTCGAAGTTCCCTGATAGGGAACTGTCATTGGTATGTCACACTTTAATGTTTAGAGAGTAAACCCCCTCACTTCAGAAGGAGAGAGAGGTGAAATGCCCTTGTTCCCAATGCAAACCCTATTCCCTTCACTGTCCACTACATATAACCAGTGCCTTCTGGTCAGAGGTAGTCTACAAAGGGAATCCGGGTGGCATTTAGGACTCGGGGGCGAATGTGTAAATAGGGAATGAACAGGGGACAGACAGGAAGTCACTTCATTCAGATCATTAATCTGCGCCTCAGAACTCCAGAACAGAGGGACTTCCAGGTTGAATCCAGAACAGAGTGACTTCCTGGTTGGCTCCAGAACAGAGTGACTTCCTGGTTGGCTCCAGAACAGAGTGACTTCCAGGTCGCTACAAAACGAATGGCGAGAATAAGCTACCTGTTGTCGTGGTAACGATCTGCCAGCTGCACCCCACCTGCCTTAAACAGCTCTGTCGCTAATGCTAATTTTGTTTTCTTTGTTCCACCGGCCAGCCCTTTAGATGCACAGACACATACACACACACGAACACACACCACATAGGTAGGCCGAAACCACAACCATAAAGACACCCATATCCATTCTTGCAAATATTGTAAAACCATAGTGATATTTTCACGTTGCCGTAGAGACAAATGTACAACGTCATTAGCGAGATAATGTTACAGAGACGCCCTGATAACAGCAGAATGAATGGCGTCCGATTTCCAAATGACACACTATATTTCGGAGGCACATCGTAGGCTAGCTTACCCTGAGTTGGTAAAAATGAGGGCACAATTTAGAGAAGAGTGATTTGTTATATCTCCTACAAAGCTACGTCATGGAGGCAACTCAAAACACAGCCGAACAGTGGTATGTGGACGTGAGGGGACAGATACAGTGGAGTACTGTGCTGAGAGACAGATAACATGAGGTAATTTACCCAGAGGCCACCAGCCCCGTCTGCCCAGGAGATATACTGTAGAGACAGACAGACATACTGTAGAGAGACAGACATACTGTAGAGACAGACAGACATACTGTAGAGAGACAGACAGACATACTGTAGAGACAGACAGACATACTGTTAGAGCTGTATTCAGAACTAAGGCATGTCTGGTTTTGGTTGTATACATCTAATATGACATGTTTAAAAGCTGTATTCAGGCACTTAGAAACTGTCTTTCTACCCCGGACCCTGAATACCTTATGTCTTAACTCTACATTAAAGAGAGGCAGGTGTGTTGACGGTTACTGGAGGAAACAAAAGACACATGAATGTAAATTCAAATATTATTTTTCAATGAAAAATGTGTTGAAACATTGTCACGTTCCTGGGGGCAAACAAAGGTGACATGAGCAACAACTAACCCAACACAGCACCTGAACAGCCACACTCCATTATAAGCCCATAACTGCTGTAAACAAGGTAAACACAAAATGGAAATACACCAAATTCAACTGTCTGCATCTCTCAGGAGATGAGACGGCTATAGAGGACGACCCCAGCTTGGATTCTTCCTACAGACAAAACTAAGACACGAGAATACACAAAGAATACACAAAGTACAATACTCTGTCTGGCCTGAATACAATCTGAGATTAGGGCCCGTATTATTAAACTGGGTCAAATGATGAGGGGCCACTGTTCTGGGGTCAGTTTTGCTTTCCACACGGTAACAAACAGGAGATTGTATAAATTGGGCAGAATCTGATTGTAGATCAGCAGTCCTGCTATGAGAGGCACCATGAACACAGACCAGCATTCCTTGGAAGTTCTCACACATGCCCCGATCAGATTGTCCGTCTGAGACACTCCTGTTGCATTATGGGAGTGATGTGTTTGAAGTTCTGGGAGGGGGGGGTTGTGTTGGGGGGAGACGGCGGGAACCTTTTTCTGGTTGATTGAGAGGGCAGGTGCCAACATGCTCCTGTTTGGTCTGTGACTGACTCAAGCTCATCGTTCCACACATGATTCCCATCTCTGTCTACCAGCCCAGTTAGACAAAAAATTGTTACAACTATATTGCACATTGGCAGGGTAAAAAAATAAAATAGTAATGATAGTAAAAGAAAATACTAGCTGGAAACAGCCTGTTGTTTTCAACTAGAGGACACAGTGACAGGAGGACCGGGATGTTTTGGATTGGTGAGAGTGAGTAAACTCAGCACTGAAGGTGAAATAGAACTCTACAGACAGTTGATGGTGAAGAAATAAAAGCCCAAATGGTCTGTGTCCCAGTGTGTGTTTGTGGGTGTGCGTGGTTACACAGATGGACAACAAGAGACAAAAACGTAAAAACTTGAGAAAACATCTGAACACTAAACTGTCAAACATCTGAACATTAAACTGCCAAACATCTGAACACTAAACCATTACAAACACAACCCATCTGTGGGACGTCAAACTCCCTGTTGTGGTCCAGGGCTTATTTCTAGTTTACATTTGTCTTTTTCTCAATTTGTATTGTCAACAAATCAACACAAAGTCACAAAGTGAAAGATTTAGGGATATGCTGTTGTCTCCGTGTGACACTCAAAATATAAATCAGGAATGTAAAGTATCTGCCTCAAGTGTTCCAGGTATGCGGGGTCCGGGATCTGACGGGGTACATGTCTTGGGAGGTACGGCAAAATGGGGGGTCGATCTGAGGGCTTGTCTGTGCAGGCACATTTCTGTTCCCCATTCCCCCCCCATCTTACCCCTTCCTCTTCCCTCTCAACCCTGTGGTCCTGACCCGTAACCACCCAACCGACAACCACCACATAATGTCGTTAAGCTCCATGGCTAATTGAGTCTGTTATAAGCACAGCTCAGAGATTCCACAGAGAATTTAACAAGCCACTTCCTGACACAGATTATTGTCAGTTACCCAGAAGTTAAAAAAAATGAACCTGATTTTACAAACATTCTGATTTATAGACAAAATCTGTCCAAGTGATAAAACACAACAGGTAACATCAGAACCCCAAACATCAGGATGAATTGTATTTCTATAAACAGGGACACCCTTCATCTAGCGAGCGACCCTACATAGAACCACACAGGCCCTAGACAATAGAACATCACAATAGGAACACAGTAGCCCTGGTCTAGAACCTTAATATACATGAAACAGGCCACAGAGCTCATGTGAACACTTCAGAGACCCACGTCCCATGATACAGCAGGCTGTGGGTAAACTTGCTTACAGGAAGTAATGCTGCAATAGCGATACTCCGTAATGAAAGGCTTCTGTAAGCCGGACTCTTTCATTTCACCTGAGAGAACAGAAGAGAATAAAGGGGGAGATGTTTGAAGACAGATGGAATGCAAACAGGCCTTTCATTTCAGCCAAGTCAGAGGACAGGCAAGAGTACCTAAAGCCACTTGGCACTGTGTGTTAACACTGATGAGCAGATACTACCTGTTATTCACATACACAGCTCAAGCCAGGTCACACAGTGGGAACGAGTCTTTAACGGCGGTTAAATTAGCACTTTGCACAGGAGAATATTCAGCATCCTGAAATGCCAACCAATTTCCTACATGTCAGGGCAAATTGTGTTGGAGAAGAAATTTGAGAAATCATTTATCAAATTGTATAACCAAGCAAGATATTGGCTTATAATCAGATGGCCAGCATTTCATAGTTTTAATTCTAAATAATATTTTCAAAAACAAAGACCAATCCCAGGAAGACTAATACACAAAAACATTTGAATATGAGGTTGAAGGTAGTGAAATGCTTCATTATCTACTTACATAAAGATGTGATCACAGTGCCATCTAGTGGTACAAATTAACTATCACAATACAAGTAAATACAAAATCCAAAACATTTTTTTCTGAATAAAAAGATCAAGCTGTCGGCCTTAACCAACTCGTTTACCGACGGAATGATCAATAGCTAGTTTCTAAACACGAGTAATGATACACATCAGCATTGTACTATTGTCTAGGAGCATATGCAGCTGGTTTCCAGACACGCCTCTAGAGTCTACCAGCCGGTCCCAGGTAGAACAGCTTGTCATTATTCCAATAATACTCACCCAGAACCTTCTATTATTAGAAACCAGGAGTCTCACATTATGTCAGATCAGTTTTAAAAGGTACACATTTCATTCTAAATATAAAAATAACCAACATTCAATCATTTCCTCTTATTGGACACACAACTCACTGGAAACTGGCAGTAAGATTGAACCCACACAACAATACCCTGTTTTATTTGGTCATGGTTTCTGAGAGTGGGACAGGCAATTAATATTCAAGCCATAGTGAAAATATGCATTTTTCAAGAAATTGAGACTTTAAACAACATTTTCACAAGTCTTTATTTTACAAAGAAACTCCAGAGCAGCACTGGGACCTAGAAGTTCCTGTGAAAGAAAAGGAGATTGCATTAAAAAAATAACAGAGTGTGGCATTTCCAGCTTGAAATGCATTCTGAATAATGGTTACTTTTAAATTGCAAAATCACCTGCAAATGGATAGATTTGCACGGTCATATTACAGAGATTCAAGACTTTCCAGAAGGTATAACTTCTCAGGGGGACCTTCCCGGTGAACCCGGAAGTATTTCCCCAAAAGAAGGAGACTTGGTTCACAGCCCTCCAGTGTGTTGCTACAGTTAAGCCCGATCAATGAGTTTTAATTTAACACAACGGCAAAAGAGAGACGATCTGTGTCCACAGCATGAACCAGCCTAAAACTCACCAAACAGAGCTGACTGGGATGAACGAGGACATAATTTATCTTCCCCTGACAGATGTAAGACTCAGTGCCATTAGAGGACACTGCCTTGCCCAGTTGACAGGGGAATACACTACACTTCAGATTTAACAGAATGTCAATCTTAATGCAGTGTCCTGCACAGAGACCAGTGAACCAAATGCAGTGACCTACATGGAGACCAGTGAACCAAATGCAGTGACCTACATGGAGACCAGTGAACCAAATGCAGTGACCTACATGGAGACCAGTGAACCAAATGCAGTGACCTACATGGAGACCAGTGAACCAAATGCAGTGACCTACATGGAGACCAGTGAACCAAATGCAGTGACCTACACGGAGACCAGTGAACCAAATGCAGTGACCTACATGGAGACCAGTGAACCAAATGCAGTGACCTACATGGAGACCAGTGAACCAAATGCAGTGTCCTACATGGAGACCAGTGAACCATTTGAGATCCACCAGAGGCTCTTAAGTCCCTTTAATGGAGTCATTCGTCTACTTACTTTGACACAATGCTGTCAGTCTTCGCCAGCCTCAGCAGGGAGTCATCTGATTCACCCTGCAGGACAAAACATGGACGTTAAGTCAGAAGGTCAGACGGTCGAGAAGGTATCATGGTGAGGTAGTTCAGAATATGAACATATACATTCAGAAAACCCAGACTGATCTTTAGACCAGTGCTTCCTGTCACCTGGGACGCTACAGGCATTTGTGCAGTTACACTGAACTAGCACACCTGTTTCCCTGAAAATGGATATGATTAGTCGAGTAGGTGAATTCAGGCAAACAATGCAAATTATTCAGATCATTGCGGACAAATCCAACCGAAATGTGATTTTTCAACTGAAATCAAAGCAGAGTACATAGGAAACCAGCGGAATGAAATGACCAGGGAGCCAAATAAACAGGTAGTGTAAAGGAACGCTCTCATATGGAGTTCCTGCTACTGACACTACACACACGGGGGGGACATGGGGCGCCACACACACGGGGGGACATGGGGCGCCACACACACACACACAGGGGCGCCACACACACACGGGGGGACAGGGGGGCGCCACACACACGGGGGGGGACGCCACACACAGGGGGAAAGGGGGCGCCACACACACACAAGGGGGACAGGGGGCGCCACACACACACGGGGGGGGACAGGGGGCGCCACACACACACACACACACAGGGGACAGGGGGCGCCACACACACGGGGGGACGCCACACACAGGGGGGAAAGGGGGCGCCACACACACACACGGGGGGACAGGGGGCGCCACACACACACGGGGGGACAGGGGGCGCCACACACACACACACGGGGGGGGGACAGGGGGCGCCACACACACACACACACGGGGGGGACAGGGGGCGCCACACACACACACACGGGGGGGACAGGGGCGCCACACACACACACACACGGGGGGACAGGGGCGCCACACACACACACGGGGGGGACAGGGGCGCCACACACACACACACGGGGGGACAGGGGGCGCCACACACACACACGGGGGGACAGGGGCGCCACACACACACACGGGGGGGACAGGGGCGCCACACACACACACACGGGGGGACAGGGGGCGCCACACACACACACACGGGGGGACAGGGGGCGCCACACACACACACACACGGGGGGACAGGGGCGCCACACACACACACACGGGGGGGACAGGGGGCGCCACACACACACACACGGGGGGGGGGGACAGGGGCGCCACACACACACACGGGGGGTGACAGGGGGCGCCACACACACACACGGGGGGGACAGGGGGCGCCACACACACACACGGGGGACAGGGGCGCCACACACACACACGGGGGACAGGGGGCGCCACACACACACACGGGGGGACAGGGGCGCCACACACACACACGGGGGACAGGGGGCGCCACACACACACACGGGGGGGACAGGGGGCGCCACACACACACGGGGGGACAGGGGGCGCCACACACACACACGGGGGGGACAGGGGGCGCCACACACACACACGGGGGGGACAGGGGGCGCCACACACACACACGGGGGGGGACAGGGGGCACTATATACGGGGGACAGGGGGCACTATATACGGGGACCCTTGCTGTTACCGGCCTGCATCAACCATGTCTTGTGTAACTGTGAAGCACTTAAGAGACTTGCCAATTCCCAGATTCAAAAATGCAGGTTATATGACAGATTGAATCAGGAAAACTGGCACATTGTGCACATCCTGTTAAACAGGAAATAAAATAACAGAGTGTGGCATTTCCAGCTTGCAATGCATTCTGAATAATGGTTATTTTTAAATTGCAAAATCAGCTGCAAATTGATAGATTTGCACGGTCAGATTACAGAGACATTCAAGACTTTCTCAAGGGTATAACTTCTCAGGGGGACCTTCCCGGTGAACCGGAAGTATTTGTATTTCCCCACAAGAAGGAGAATAGGTTCACAGCCCTCCAGTGTGTCGCTACAGTTAAGCCCGATCAATGAGTTTTAATTTAACACATAACGGCAAAAGAGAGACGATCTGTGTCCACAGCATGAACCAGCCTAAAACTCACCAAACAGAGCTGACTGGGATGAACGAGGACATCATTTATCTTCCCCTGACAGATGTAAGAGTCAGTGCCATTAGAGGACACTGCCTTGCCCAGTTGACAGGGGAATACACTACACTTCAGATTTAACATAATGTGAAGCTTAATGCAGTGTCCTACTCGGAGACCAGTGAACCAAATGCAGTGTCCAACATGGAAACCAGTGAACTAAATACGAATGTATTTGGAATATTAATAATCTCAGACACATAAGACAAACCTACCATTCTACGGATGGCACCGCAGATAGCGTAGGTCTTGAACTGCCCATTGAATCGCCCGGTCACCTTGTCAACCTGCAATAAAACATGAATTTACACAATGACATGCCTGGCAATAATGTGTGATCATGTCTACAGGCCCAGTCACAGGTTAGATAATGACTGAAAAGCTAGTGTACAAAACACACCTTTAAAATCCACAGTGTGCCACAGGCAACTCCACCAGAGAAGACTGCAGCAAGCAATATTTGCAAATGGGTCAAAATAAATGCATTAAAATGTGAGCCCGAAGCCCGGTTTCAAATAGGACCACACACAAACCCATTCCAGCTGGATCAGTCGTCCACTGGGCAATCGACCACACAACCACATCACATGCTGTTAACAGACACATCAGGACCAGGAAGTGGCTCACCACACAACATAAACACAGTATGACAAATGGAGAGTATGAGTTGTAGCAACACTTGTTACCTCAGCAATGTTGATCTGAATGGAGGCATGATCCTTGGCTCCAATGATTCTGTTGCTTGCAGAGCTGAAAGACAGAGTTAGGGCAGGGTTATAAGTTAGGATCATTGAACTATATTAGGGTGCCTGTAGAAAGATGCATCAACCATAGACACGTTATCTGACACAGCCAATTGTCTGAAGTAATCCAGTGATAACATTAGGTGAGACTATGGAGCAAAGTATTTCTGAATTAAACAGTAGAATACAGGCTTTCTGAGACTCTGAGTGTTCAACTCTGGACTTTACTGCAAACTAGACAGGTTTTATCCCATCAGAGACATATTAAGACCTGGTTGACCAGGTGGGTGACAAACGACGGAAAACAGACAACCAGACGGCACTGGAAATTGGTGCGGTTACATTTGAATACCTTTGGTCTACAAAATATAATATGAAGTAACCTCTTCTGGCCATTCAAGCAACGCTTAAGCATGAAAAAACATGTAACGTTGGCCTTTTGGAAGGGACGTCAGCAACATCTTACACATTTAATTGAAACAATACTGAATGTATTGTCTGAGGTTTTCCTCTAACCCTGCCAGAGGACACACAGCAGGGCCATGGAATTCATATTCGGGGTCACGTTAACTTTGTATCCCAAAGTCTTTGTTAAACCTTTTATTTTCGCACATATGCACATTACATAACGAATTGTCGTTTAAACCAGTGCGGTCTAGTTAGATAATATACACCACCAATGCATCGATTTCTAATAAGTTACAGGTGTGACATTTAGAGGTACTCACCATTTACGAGGGACGTACAGGTCCACGAATTCACCGGCGTCGTTCTGCATTCTGGTTTCTGGTGATGATCGGTGCGTCGATCTGTGATTAGAAATTAGCTATTGATCAACTACCAAACTCAACACGAAATAATTGTCAAGATCAACATCTAGTACATCTATATAACGTAAGTTTAGGGGGGAAATCGCTGGTTATGTTGTATTTAATAGATCCGCATGTTTCCCTCTATTGCGGAGTGAGCAAATACCATGTGAATATACGTTTCAGAAATGGCTCCACATGTGGCCAGTCTAGTACCGCGGTAGCATCCCCAGAATAAAGCATTAATAAGCTAAAATACCAACGAAATTTAAAACAAACAACGCCCTATCAGTAGCGGAGTTGCTTATTAACATATTAGTTTACTTTACAGACAGTCGTTATTTATGAAAGTACAATTTCGTCGTATTTCTTGAACAGAGAAAATCTATCGCTCACCGTCTTTAACAAATGGCTGACAGGAAAGAGCGAGCTCTGCTACCGGAAGTTAAACCACTCGACGTGGTGTCGCAAACTTTTACTTCCGTACAGAAACAGAAAACCGTTAAGAAATGTGCCATATTATAATAATACCTGAAAATATTATGATATTATATTACTAATATAGTATTACAACGAATATTATTAATAAATTATATTATTAATATTAAATACCTAACAATTAATTTAAAACAATTAAATAGATAAACTGCCTTCAAAGTTTAACGGATTGTGGGACTGCCTTATATAAGGTGTTTGGTGAGTTATCTATCTATCAAATCTCCATATACATCCCCGCGAACAAGTGATACGGGCAAGTTGTTCAAAACATTTAATCTGGATAAAAATCATCCAGATTTGGAAATCCCATTTTTTCTATTCAGGATCAGGTAATCCATATTACTTTTATGCTGGTTTTTCAATGCAACATTGGACTGGATCACCCTGATCCAGATACACAGTTTTCCCGATAACCAAATCTGGATTACCAGTGGTCTAAATTGGACAAAATATCACAATGTGGCTACCAGCCATGTAAAGAACAGGTAGAAGAGCCGACATGGGGTCACTGTAAGTGTTTCTAATTTTGAGACCAAACACAAAAATAACAAACATCCACTTCCATTCATATTTTCTTTTATTACCCCTCATCTGAGCCACAACAAATAAAAACTAATATATATATGTTTTGAAAACGTTAAAAAACGTATAATCAAAAGGCCAAATTTCCAATGGTTAACAAAATAAAGATTGTTCAGGGTTCTTCATCTGAGGAGGAGAGACCAGCATTTCCAAGGCCTGCTTTTAGGAGGCGGATCTGGAGTTTAACTTTGGTTTGCTGCAGTTTGGTTAGGTGGATTTTTTCCTCTGCCAGGAGTATCTGTGCTTCTGCTCTTTCAGTTTCTGTTTAAAAAGTGATTCATAGGCATCATTATTATTTCTCGGCAAAGGACGCTTTACGTCTCTTTTCTGAGCTCCTGTGACTGCTCAGTGAGGATCCAGGTTGTTCTTCTATAACAGGGCTGAGATCCAGAATGAATGTGTAGCCTATGTCTGCTTTATCACTGTTACAAGTTTACACAAGTCAAGTGCAAAATATAAATACAAGTATATACACAAAATGAAACAAGTGTATTATTTGTCCAATTGTAACAGTTACTAAATTTTCTTCCTGGAATCCACCTTGAAATCCGACCCCCTGTTGGGATCAGGATAATCCAGTTTTTTTTTTAATCAAAGTTATCCAATTCCTACTGACAAGTTTTGAACAACAGAAACTGAAGATTTGATTAAAACTAGGATTTGATTCCGTGCTGATCTGATTTCAGAACCCTTCTTTCCATTTTGAACAACCCATTTTCAATATTTGATCCAATCCGATATCCAAAATTTTTTATCGTCCGTTCGTAGTGAAATCGCACACTACTTGTACTTGCTATTCCTTCACAGCGGTGGTTTGCTCTGTCAGAATATTATGCAAAACCCTGGTTTGCTACCTCTCAGCTGAATCCAGTTACAACCTCTGGTCATTGTCAACCATAGAGGGAATCCTTTAGTCAAATAAGATATGAAGGCGTAAGTCAGGACTCACGCCACAGGGGTGGATGGTGGAGGGAATCCGACTTGTCATATCAACACCACAGAAGGAGTGACGCTGGAGGGGTTTCCATGTTGTCCTGAGAGTTGAGTCATGACAAGGCAACCCCCCACGCTGTTTGTTTGTAAAGTTCACAGAACCCACAGCTGATTATGGGAATGTGCTAATGTTTTCTAACATTTTGGATCACATAGAGGCGAATCTTGTGTTCTGTCAGATTGCAACTCCAGTCACATATTAACAAATTTCACACATAATCTGATTTCATATTTGGGATATGTGTTCCCATTTTAATTTGGCTCAGTCGCAAGTGGCAGAAGCCAATAGTCAGAACCATCAGATGCAGAATCCTGCAGTCAGAACCATCAGATGCAGAATCCTGCAGTTAGAACCATCAGATGCAGAATCCTGCAGTCAGAACCATCAGATGCAGAATCCTGCAGTTAGAACCATCAGATGCAGAATCCTGCAGTCAGAACCATCAGATGCAGAATCCTGCAGTTAGAACCATCAGATGCAGAATCCTGCAGTTAGAACCATCAGATGCAGAATCCTGCAGTTAGAACCATCAGATGCAGAATCCTGCAGTCAGAACCATCAGATGCAGAATCCTGCAGTCAGAACCATCAGATGCAGAATCCTGCAGTCAGAACCATCAGATGCAGAATCCTGCAGTCAGAACCATCAGATGCAGAATCCTGATAGAACCAGTGCAGAATCCAGCAGTTAGAACCATCAGATGCAGAATCCTGCAGTCAGAACCATCAGATGCAGAATCCTGCAGTTAGAACCATCAGATGCAGAATCCTGCAGTTAGAACCATCAGATGCAGAATCCTGCAGTCAGAACCATCAGATGCAGAATCCTGCAGATAGAACCATCAGATGCAGAATCCAGCAGTTAGAACCATCAGATGCAGAATCCTTCAGATAGAACCATCGGATGCAGAATCCAGCAGTCAGAACCATCAGATGCAGAATCCTGCAGTTAGAACCATCAGATGCAGAATCCTGCAGTCAGAACCATCAGATGCAGAATCCTGCAGATAGAACCATCAGATGCACAATCCTGCAGATAGAACCATCAGATGCAGAATCCTGCAGAGAACCATCAGATGCAGAATCCTGCAGTTAGAACCATCAGATGCAGAATCCTTCAGATAGAACCATCGGATGCAGAATCCTGCATTTAGAACCATCAGATTCAGAATCCAGCAGTCAGAACCATCAGATGCAGAATCAAACAGTCAGAACCATCAGATGCAGAAGCCATCAGACAGAACCGTCAGTCCAGTTATTTATTTTTCTTTTTTATTGATAATTCATTATTCCTTGAAATACATTTCTGTTCATATTTTCTGAGAGATGCTATTCAATATATCCATAAACCTAATCAAAGTTCAGACCAAAATACAGTGATTAGCGAACACACAAGTCTGCCTTAATGAGCAAATATGAGTCCTGAACAAAATGAATGAGGACATGTAACTATAAGTAAAATATTTAATAACAGGTCAGTTGAGATGAAATGCCTGATGTCTGTGATTCAAGACAGAGGAAAACAATAGCACATTCCCATAATCAGCTGTGGGTTCAGTGAACTTTACAAACAGAGTGTGTGTGTGTGGGGGGGGTGCTTTGTGATGACTCAACTCTCAGCACAGCATGGAAATCCCTCCATCGTCACTCCTTCTGTGGTGAGGACAAGTGGGCAGGTTGACAGGAGGGATTCCCTGCACTAACCAGCTCTGTGGACGTAAGTCCCATGAGACAAACACTGATCTCTGTTTGGACAACATCTAATTTGACTGGAGGATTCTCTGTGTGGGTGTTTGAGGGGGACCAAGCTGGTGTCTCTGGAATTCTGTGGGGTTATCTGATCTGCTACATGTGTGATGCAAAGTTTCCACACACTGTTTGTTTCTGGAATGGTGTCAGTAAGTACAATAATAAGAAATATTATTTAATCATTATTGTAATTATATAATTGTTCAATTTGATTGTTATGTCTTCAGAGTGGAAACTGGTCAAAACTGGTGGGCAGGCAATGTGACCAAAGTTGACAAAACATTGGCGATCTCAACACATCTGCATTTTATCAACTTTTTAAAAATTATTTACTTGTGTGTTTTTAAAAAAAATGTTTACTACTGACACCTCCAGTGTTAAGCTTTTATTTGAAATATAGAAATATAAGTATACATATAAACATTAAAAACATTATATATATGGTTGGCTGGATATTTCCTACACAAACTGTACATTATGAAGGTAAGAAAATGCTTTTAGGACATTTTTATCACACGCACGCAAGAAATCCAGGGGTGAGGGAGGGGGACACCTACACACTTGCTTGTTTTTCTCTCAAAGCCTAACATGCCGGTTCAATTTCACCTTTTACATGGATGCCTCCAATATTAGCAGAAATCAGTCACATTTTGCACACAAAATAATTGGTTAATTGGTCCAGTGTGCCGTAGATGGCCGGCCCAACAGTCATTTGCCGGACAGTCCCTTGTAGCCGGACCAAGAAGATTAAAACGAGCGGGAACCAGTTGTGTATGAAAAATACTACACAGCAAAAACACATTATATTCAATTTGAAACAACTATGTAGACTGTTTTTTTTCATTATAGACCTATTTTCAATCAGGATTTATCTGCCTTTTTTAATATATGTGACTGATTTATCTCCAGCACAAAATAATGCAAATATGTTGTGGTCAAAGATAGCGATGTTGTGGAGGATTTTCCTTTATGACGTAGCCGTTCATCTAGTATTTATAGGTGACTTAACAGCATACCTGAACTCAAACTCAATAACAGCAAGAGGAGTGCAGTTTCTGGACCAACCTCCCATCTTCTGACAGACGGTGAACACTCTGCTTCTGACATCAACATGAGGTTCATCTTGGTTCTGCTGGTGAGTACTCTAGGCCACAGTTGTCCAATAACAGAGTTATTATAATGTAACAATGAACTCGTTTGATTTGCTTAAGCCTCTGGGTGAGATGGAATAGGTCATTGGAAATGATATGGACCAGCTTAATCTTGTAGTCTTTAGATGCATCTTCTTTGAAAATGTACCGACAGCATTTGCCAAACGACCCTGTGACTAGTCCTTTCTGGATCTAACCAAGTTGCTTTCCTCTTTGAATGCAGGGAATTCTGCTTCCGTTTCGGCTGATCTCAGCTCATCACAGGAACTCCTGCTGTCCCAAATTCTGCCAGACGATACAAAACATAACAAACACAAATGTGATGCTCATAAAGCTGGTTCCTCAACGGATGAAGGATGACCTCGTCTCCCTGGCTCAGTGGAATTTCAGGTGAGTAGAAGGTCCAGTGAGCAAGTCAGGTTCTGTGGCACTATACAGAGTAGCAGACCTGGATATTTCCCACTTCTCTGGAGAAATACAGGAAGTGCAATAACGACCAGCCATGAGTAGGTCTTAGAAATACAGGAAGTGCACTAACGACCAGCCATGAGTAGATCTTAGAAATACAGGAAGTGCAATAACGACCAGCCATGAGTAGGTCTTAGAAATACAGGAAGTGCACTAACGACCAGCCATGAGTAGATCTTAGAAATACAGGAAGTGCAATAACGACCAGCCATGAGTAGATCTTAGAAATACAGGAAGTGCACTAACGACCAGCCATGAGTAGATCTGAGAAATACAGGAAGTGCAATAACGACCAGCCATGAGTAAGTCTTAGAAATACAGGAAGTGCACTAACGACCAGCCATGAGTAGGTCTTAGAAATACAGGAAGTGCACTAACGACCTGCCATGAGTAGGTCTTAGAAATACAGGAAGTGCACTAACGACCAGCCATGAGTAGGTCTTAGAAATACAGGAAGTGCATTAATGACCAGCCATGAGTAGGTCTTAGAAATACAGGAAGTGCATTAATGACCAGCCATGAGAAGGTCTTAGAAATACACCTGTCAGGACCTCCCGGACTGTCGCGTCTGAAATGCTGGTAGTTGTAGTTTCCTAAGATTTTATTGCTTTTAGACATGGAAGTGCTAATGACTTCTTGGCCAGGTTCTAAAGACCTGAAAAGGTTCTGAAGACCTTTTAAATAAAATGTACACAGTTAATACTGAAATGTAATGTTTTAAATGTACACAATGCCAATAAACAGGTTGCTATGAATAAAAAATGCATGCATGTATTTTACAATTTCTTATTTTTTTCTTTGTAAAGCACATTGAGTTGTTTCTATGTATGAATTCTACTATATAAATAAACTTGCTTGCTTTCATTTCAGAGAGGACAGCAAACCCGAAAGACTACCACCTGTCATCAAACAAGCCGTGTGTTTGGGTTGTAAGGAGAATGGGACAGACATCAGGGGACTACATGCTGTTCCCATTCAATATACCATCCAAGTATTGTACAAAAAGACATGTCAAGGCAAGCAGATCATTTGCCGTTGTCCTGAAACAGTTAATGTGAGTTGCACCTGTGTGAGAAATAAGCAGCACAGTGGCAAAATCTGTCTTTCTAAGTAGAAGGTTTAATTCACTGTATAATGAAAATCTAAAATGAAAAATTGTAATCGGGTGATAATATTCTTACCAGACTTCAGTCTGGAGATATTGTCCAGTACATTTTGCACTACCTCCTCATCCTATGTGTAATTTATTAGTTATCTTATTTAAATGCATTTTGACTACATTTAGTCTTGTACATGACAGAGGCACTACAGCTTTAATATAATCTGCTAAATGCCTTAAATGTGTTGTAAATCAGATGTTTTAATTTATTCTTTTACTTGTCATATTGAACAAGTAAATATCTGCTTATTGTGTGTACGAGTCAGAATGCTTTTAAAAAAGATTATAGATCAAACCCTTCATTAATCCAGTCAGTATCAGTGTGTTTAAAGTTAGTGCCTGTGGTTCAGTTGTTATTATTACTTTGGCATTTTGCTACATACATTTAAATAAAACTTTTCAATTTCAAATGTCTAACCTCCTCTCTTTGCCTCTTTATCTAAATCTCCTGAAGTATGACATTTTAGTTATAAAGATGTCTCGATAAACTGTAAATCTATACATCTGCAAATATCCATTAACATCCATAGTTTTGGATCTATTTGGGATAAACGTGGATCGTCAGCATGATTTCACACGGGAAAAAATAATAATATTAATATTGTATAAACACTGATGAGCCAAAACATTATGACCACTCATATATGGCCAGAATATGATGTGGGCGGGCCACAATATGATGTGGGGGGCCAGAATCTTATGTGGGCGGGCCAGAATCTCATGTGGGCGGGCCAGAATATCATGTGGGCGGGCCAGAATCTCATGTGGGCGGGCCAGAATATGATGTGGACGGGCCAGAATCTCTAGTTTGAAATTATTTTTTTGGTGTGAATTGATTAATTTATCATGTAAATGATAAATGTATCTTCAACATCCATGTTTCAAACAAAGACAACTTTGAATGAGAAATCAGCACAACGATCAACACAGATAGGAAAATATATATTGTGTATCTTTATCTGCAATTGAAAAACACACAACAACAAACAGCAGTTCTCGTGTCACACAGCAGACAGCCCTGGGTTTACTGCACAGACAAACACAGACACAACGTACCAAATCATACTGACAACAACACACGTCACGCCGTATCAAAGAAAAACAACAGCACTAAAACAAATAATGTTCAGGGGATGACAACTGTAAACACTGTCACCCATTAACAGTGTTTCACCTAGCTTAAGTCATCCTCATGCTACATATTACGAATGTCAGGTTACTACTAGAAACTGTCCCTTTAGTTAGCTCATTTAGTTAGGTACAGCCACAGTATTCCAGTAATTTTCCCAAAATTCCCTGGGTCGGGAGAATTTTGACCAGGTGACAGACTCTGTCCGATCATGTGCTAATGACCAGGTGACAGATTCTGTCTAAACATGTGCTAATGACCAGGTGACAGACTCTGTCTGACCATATTAACATGACCAGGTGACAGACTCTGTCTGACCATATTAACATGACCAGGTGACAGATTCTGTCTAAACATGTGCTAATGACCAGGTGACAGATTCTGTCTAAACATGTGCTAATGACCAGGTGACAGATTCTGTCTAAACATGTGCTAATGACCAGGTGACAGATTCTGTCCGATCATGTGGAAATTACCAGGTGACAGACTCTGTCTAAACATGTGCTAATGACCAGGTGACAGACTCTGTCCGATCATGTGCTAATGACCAGGTGACAGACTCTGTCCGATCATGTGCAAATGACCAGGTGACAGACTCTGTCTGACCATATTAACATGACCAGGTGACAGACTCTGTCTGACCATATTAACATGACCAGGTGACAGACTCTGTCCGACCATATTAACATGACCAGGTGACAGACTCTGTCTGACCATATTAACATGACCAGGTGACAGACTCTGTCTGACCATATTAACATGACCAGGTGACAGACTCTGTCTGACCATATTAACATGACCAGGTGACAGACTCTGTCTGACCATATTAACATGACCAGGTGACAGACTCTGTCCGACCATATTAACATGACCAGGTGACAGACTCTGTCTGACCATATTAACATGACCAGGTGACAGACTCTGTCCGACCATATTAACATGACCAGGTGACAGACTCTGTCTGACCATATTAACATGACCAGGTGACAGACTCTGTCTGACCATATTAACATGACCAGGTGACAGACTCTGTCCGACCATATTAACATGACCAGGTGACAGACTCTGTCCGACCATATTAACATGACCAGGTGACAGACTCTGTCCGACCATATTAACATGACCAGGTGACAGACTCTGTCTGACCATATTAACATGACCAGGTGACAGACTCTGTCCGACCATATTAACATGACCAGGTGACAGACTCTGTCCGACCATATTAACATGACCAGGTGACAGACTCTGTCCGACCATATTAACATGACCAGGTGACAGACTCTGTCCGATCATCTCTCTCTGATCCAGAGTCTGTTGTGATTGTTCACACGCTTTTGCAGAACACCTGTAGGACATCATACAGTACACACATACAAAATAAGCTTTGGAGACATTGTCATATTGCTCAGGCACTTATTTACTTATTTCTAGATAACCTTTACAGTAATTAGAATAATAATGTTATAAAGAATCAATTTGGAGTGTATTTAACTCAAGTCTGAATAGTTCTATGTTCTGCAACTGCATTGTTACCCACAAGATGGCGCTAAGTGCTAACAGGATCCATTGGTATTCAGTGTAGCATCAACATTTAGCGTTCTGTTTCCCTATTGTCCTCTTCATATCCCACATGACATCAATGTAGTTGCATGTAGAACCTCCTCAGGCTGTCACTAATGAAGATATTATGTTATTATTATTATTATGTGAACCAATGACGACTCTATAAAATCAACCATACAGTCACAACACAAGTCAAATGTACAATTATTTTCACATTATTCTTTTTTGGATAACGACCCGATCAAATAACTCTACCAAGGCCTAAATACTGACTCACAACACAAGTGGTCGAAGTCTGAATTACAGAGAGTGAGATAACACACTGGACTGAGACTAGTCTTACGACCCAAATCATTGTCTGTTACCATCACAGTGCCCTCGTTAAAACCTGGGTATAAACAGATGTACCCGTTATGACCTGGGTATAAACAGATGTACCCGTTATAACCTGGGTATAAACAGATTTACCCGTTATGACCTGGGTATAAACAGATGTACCCGTCATGACCTGGGTATAAACAGATTTAACCGGTATGACCTGGGTATAAAAAGATGTACCCGTTATGACCTGGGTATAAACAGATGTACCCGTTATGACCTGGGTATAAACAGATTTACCCGTTATGACCTGGGTATAAACAGATGTACCCTTTATGACCTGGGTATAAACAGATGTACCCGTTATGACCTGGGCATAAACAGATGTACCCGTTATGACCTGGGTATAAACAGATGTACCCGTTATGACCTGGGTATAAACAGATGTACCCGTTATGACCTGGGTATAAACAGATGTACCCGTTATGACCTGGGTATAAACAGATGTACCCGTTATGACCTGGGTATAAACAGATGTACCCGTTATGACCTGGGCATAAACAGATGTACCCGTTATGACCGGGGTATAAACAGATGTACCCGTTATGACCTGGGCATAAACAGATGTACCCGTTATGACCGGGGTATAAACAAATGTACCCGTTATGACCTGGGTATAAACAGATGTACCCGTTATGACCTGGGTATAAACAGATGTACCCGTTATGACCTGGGCATAAACAGATGTACCCGTTAAACTCCACGTAATGACACATAAACATTACAAACACTGTGTTGGAAGAGGAAAATACAGAAAAACACACCATAAAATGGTGCCTGGATCAGTATAGAGTCTCTAACATAGAGTGTTACTCTGTATGTAAGGGAGGTCATAGGTCATACTTTTTATCACTCTATTCACATACAGTAACAGTTAATATGGAATATCAAACATAGAAAACTGGGTCCCAAAATACACCCCATTCCCTGGTACGTTCAGTAGACTATATATGGGGTTGTGTTTCTAGAATAAGGGCTAGGATGTTTCAGTATAATGCTGGAATAAGGGCAAGGATGTTTCAGTATAATGCTGGAATAAGGGCAAGGATGTTTCAGTATAATGCTGGAATAAGGGCTAGGATGTTTCAGTATAATGCTGGAATAAGGGCTAGGATGTTTCAGTATAATGCTGGAATAAGGGCTAGGATGTTTCAGTATTATGCTGGAATAAGGGCTAGGATGTTTCAGTATAATGCTGGAATAAGGGCTAGGATGTTTCAGTATTATGCTGGAATAAGGGCTAGGATGTTTCAGTATTATGCTGGAATGCTGGAAGTATTATGCTGGAATAAGGGCTAGGATGTTTCAGTATAATGCTGGAATAAGGGCTAGGATGTTTCAGTATAATGCTGGAATAAGGGCAAGGATGTTTCAGTATAATGCTGGAATGTTGTTTCAGTATAATGCTGGAATAAGGGCTAGGATGTTTCAGTATAATGCTGGAATAAGGGCTAGGATGTTTCAGTATTATGCTGGAATAAGGGCTAGGATGTTTCAGTATAATGCTGGAATAAGGGCTAGGATGTTTCAGTATTATGCTGGAATAAGGGCTAGGATGTTTCAGTATTATGCTGGAATAAGGGCTAGGATGTTTCAGTATTATGCTGGAATAAGGGCTAGGATGTTTCAGTATAATGCTGGAATAAGGGCTAGGATGTTTCAGTATTATGCTGGAATAAGGGCTAGGATGTTTCAGTATTATGCTGGAATAAGGGCTAGGATGTTTCAGTATAATGCTGGAATAAGGGCAAGGATGTTTCAGTATAATGCTGGAATAAGGGCTAGGATGTTTCAGTATAATGCTGGAATAAGGGCTAGGATGTTTCAGTATTATGCTGGAATAAGGGCTAGGATGTTTCAGTATTATGCTGGAATAAGGGCTAGGATGTTTCAGTATTATGCTGGAATAAGGGCTAGGATGTTTCAGTATAATGCTGGAACAAGGGCTAGGATGTTTCAGTATAATGCTGGAATAAGGGCTAGGATGTTTCAGTATAATGCTGGAATAAGGGCTAGTATGTTTCAGTATTATGCTGGAATAAGGGCTAGGATGTTTCAGTATTATGCTGGAATAAGGGCTAGGATGTTTCAGTATTATGCTGGAATAAGGGCTAGGATGTTTCAGTATTATGCTGGAATAAGGGCTAGGATGTTTCAGTATTATGCTGGAATAAGGGCTAGGATGTTTCAGTATTATGCTGGAATAAGGGCTAGGATGTTTCAGTATTATGCTGGAATAAGGGCTAGGATGTTTCAGTATTATGCTGGAATAAGGGCTAGGATGTTTCAGTATTATGCTGGAATAAGGGCTGGATGTTTCAGTATAATGCTGGAATAAGGGCAAGAATGTTTCAGTATAATGCTGGAATAGGTGCTAGGATGTTTCAGTATAATGCTGGAATAAGGGCAAGAATGTTTCAGTATAATGCTGGAATAGGTGCTAGGATGTTTCAGTATAATGCTGGAATAAGGGCTAGGATGTTTCAGTATTATGCTGGAATAAGGGCTAGGATGTTTCAGTATAATGCTGGAATAAGGGCTAGGATGTTTCAGTATAATGCTGGAACAAGGGCTAGGATGTTTCAGTATAATGCTGGAATAAGGGCTAGGATGTTTCAGTATAATGCTGGAATAGGTGCTAGGATGTTTCAGTATAATGCTGGAATAAGGGCTAGGATGTTTCAGTATTATGCTGGAATAAGGGCTAGGATGTTTCAGTATTATGCTGGAATAAGGGCTAGGATGTTTCAGTATTATGCTGGAATAAGGGCTAGGATGTTTCAGTATAATGCTGGAACAAGGGCTAGGATGTTTCAGTATAATGCTGGAATAAGGGCTAGGATGTTTCAGTATTATGCTGGAATAAGGGCTAGGATGTTTCAGTATTATGCTGGAATAAGGGCTAGGATGTTTCAGTATAATGCTGGAACAAGGGCTAGGATGTTTCAGTATTATGCTGGAATAAGGGCTAGGATGTTTCAGTATAATGCTGGAATAAGGGCTAGGATGTTTCAGTATTATGCTGGAATAAGGGCTAGGATGTTTCAGTATAATGCTGGAACAAGGGCTAGGATGTTTCAGTATTATGCTGGAATAAGGGCTAGGAAGTTTCAGTATTATGCTGGAATAAGGGCTAGGATGTTTCAGTATTATGCTGGAATAAGGGCTAGGATGTTTCAGTATTATGCTGGAATAAGGGCTAGGATGTTTCAGTATTATGCTGGAATAAGGGCTAGGATGTTTCAGTATTATGCTGGAATAAGGGCTAGGATGTTTCAGTATAATGCTGGAACAAGGGCTAGGATGTTTCAGTATAATGCTGGAATAAGGGCTAGGATGTTTCAGTATAATGCTGGAACAAGGGCTAGGATGTTTCAGTATAATGCTGGAATAAGGGCTAGTATGTTTCAGTATAATGCTGGAACAAGGGCTAGGATGTTTCAGTATAATGCTGGAACAAGGGCTAGGATGTTTCAGTATAATGCTGGAATAAGGGCTAGGATGTTTCAGTATTATGCTGGAATAAGGGCTAGGATGTTTCAGTATAATGCTGGAACAAGGGCTAGGATGTTTCAGTATTATGCTGGAATAAGGGCTAGGATGTTTCAGTATAATGCTGGAATAAGGACTAGGACGGGCCTAGAGTTTAGCTTCAAGGCAGTGCAAAATATTTATATGGTTTGTAGATAATAATATAAATATCCCTCTATGTTGTGATTAAATAGAATAAATATGTATAAAATATATTTCAAATGTTAAAATTAAGATAAATAAAATAAATGGCTGTTTAATATTTGTCTGATGTAAATCAGGGTCTCTGTAAGAGCCTGGCAGAAAAGTGCAAAAGAAGATCCATCACGTTGTAACGTAAAAGCTTGATTCACACAATCAAACTGAACCGGTAACAAACCCCTAATATGAACACCTGATTCACTCTATCAAACTGAACCGGTAACAAACCCCTAATATGAACACCTGATTCACTCTATCAAACTGAACCGGTCTGGTAACAAACCCCTAATATGAACACATGATTCACTCTATCAACCTGAACCAATCTGGTAACAAACCCCTAATATGAACACATGATTCACTCTATCAACCTGAACCAATCTGGTAAAAATGCTGAAAGTAACAATGTGAGAAAAAGAGCTCTGTGCCAGATGGAGTTGACATTTTGGTTGAGCCCGATATGTGAATCAGGCCATAAGAAAGGAACATTTAAACCTCAAAGCCACTGCTGAACTTTAGCACACCCTAGTGGGCCGTAGATGCATTACAGCCAACAGGTTTATGATGTGGATGACAATATAAATGAAGACAGATGTAGCAGATAACACAGATCCTAATGTGTGAAAAGGGCTGGTTAGGAGCGTCCCATCATGCCTCTCTGCCAGTGGGTGTGGCAGAGTTGTGACACATAGGGCATGTTTCCGTTTACGTGGGATTGTGGTCTTAGTTCTGTTGACATCGGGGTGTCGTCTAAGTTCTGTTGACGTGGGGGTGTGGTCTTAGTTCTGTTGACGTGGGGGTGTGGTCTAAGTTCTGTTGACGTGGGGGTGTGGTCTAAGTTCTGTTGACGTGGGGGTGTGGTCTAAGTTCTGTTGACGTGGGGGTGTGGTCTAAGTTCTGTTGACGTGGGGTGTGGTCTAAGTTCTGTTGACGTGGGGGTGTGGTCTAAGTTCTGTTGACGTGGGGTGTGGTCTAAGTTCTGTTGACGTGGGGTTTGGTCTAAGTTCTGTTGACGTGGGGGTGTGGTCTAAGTTCTGTTGACGTGGGGGTGTGGTCTAAGTTCTGTTGACGTGGGGGTGTGGTCTTAGTTCTTCTGCACCAGGCGACGGTAGTGTGGCATAATGGCACTTTCTGGCATGTACAGAGCCATCTCCAAGGCAACAAGGATTGTGAACTCAAATGGGATCAACTCCCGTCGACTGATGCGGAAACGCTCCTCCAATTTCTGCAGAAGACAAACGAGAAGAGGAAGATGACAGATTAGATTAGACAAAGTGGCATGCCTAATATCAGACCTGACCGATTTATTTATAAATGAGAAATAAATATGATTGTCCCAACATAAGATACATATAATCCATAAAACCTGACCGATTTATTTATAAATGAGAAATAAATATGATTGTCCAAACATAAGATACATATAATCCATAAGACCTGATCGATTTATTTATAAATGACAAATAAATATGATTGTCCCAACATAAGATACATATAATCCATAAGACCTGACCGATTTAATTATAAATGACAAATAAATATGATTGTCCTAACATAAGACACATATAATCCATAAGACCTGACCGATTTATTTATAAATGACAAATAAATATGATTGTCCTAACATAAGACACATATAATCTATAAAACCTGATCGATTTATTTATAAATGACAAATACATATGATTGTCCTAACATAAGACACATATAATCTATAAAACCTGACCGATTTAGTACAGCCATTTGTATGTCTGGCTAAACCAACTGGAATAATAAAACAGTTCATATAAAAACGCTGTGCAGGAAGTGATGCGTACATCTATGAGTAGAGTGACGTCTTGTTTCTTGAGGTCACTGCTGATCTTAGCGGCTAGGAGCACGCAGGCCGCAGACACCAACTTCCTGTTGTGTTTGTTGAGACGCCCCTGGAGGACCAGCTTCTCAAAGTAAACAAACGCCATCGCCACGGTGACCGCCTGCAGGTCAGAGTCATCTCCCACCAAACGCATCTCCCTTTTCAGACTGGAGGAGGGAGAGAGAAAGAGAGTGAGGAAGAGAGGGAGAAAGATATATAGACGCACAGACAACACACATAAAGATATATTATCTTAATAAACATAGATACACAAACACACACACACAGATACCCAGATATAAACATAGATAGACACACACATACAAAGAAACAGACAAACATATACACACACATACACAGATACTAAAACGCGCACACGCATACAGCGTACCTCCTTATCTTGCTGAGTGTCAGCTTGACGTGTGGAAACTTCTCTTTAAATGTCTCGTTCATGTGTTTCTTCAGATCAGATGGTTTCACGTATTCAATCACTGTCGTCTAGAGGGAAAATATTTGTCAAATAAATTCAAACAGTGGGGTCAGTATTACTGGAGGCTACACTGTGGTGTTACTGGAGGCTACAGTGTGGTGTTACTGGAGGCTACAGTGTGGTGTTACTGGAGGCTACAGTGTGGTGTTACTGGAGGCTACAGTGTGGTGTTACTGGAGGCTACAGTGTGGTGTTACTGGAGGGAGGCTACAGTGTGGTGTTACTGGAGGCTACACTGTGGTGTTACTGGAGGCTACAGTGTGGTGTTACTGGAGTGGAGGCTACAGTGTGGTGTTACTGGAGGTTACACTGTGGCGTTACTGGAGGCTACAGTGTGGTGTTACTGGAGGCTACACTGTGGTGTTACTGGAGGCTACAGTGTGGTGTTACTGGAGGCTAGAGTGTGGTGTTACTGGAGGCTACAGTGTGGTATTACTGGAGGCTACAGTGTGGTGTTACTGGAGGCTACACTGTGGTGTTACTGGAGGCTACACTGTGGTGTTACTGGAGGCTACAGTGTGGTGTTACTGGAGGCTACAGTGTGGTGTTACTGGAGGCTAAGGTGTGGTGTTAATGGAGTCTACAGTGTGGTGTTACTGGAGGCTACAGTGTGGTGTTACTGGAGGCTAGAGTGTGGTGTTACTGGAGGCTACACTGAGGTGTTACTGGAGGCTACACTGAGGTGTTACTGGAGGCTAGAGTGTGGTGTTACTGGAGGCTACTGTGTGGTGTTACTGGAGGCTAGCTAGGCTACACTGTGGTGTTACTGGAGGCTACAGTGTGGTGTTACTGGAGGCTACAGTGTGGTGTTACTGGAGGCTACAGTGTGGTGTTACTGGAGGCTACAGTGTGGTGTTACTGGAGGCTACACTGTGGTGTTACTGGAGGCTACAGTGTGGTATTACTGGAGGCTACACTGTGGTGTTACTGGAGGCTACAGTGTGGTGTTACTGGAGGCTACACTGTGGTGTTACTGGAGGCTACACTGTGGTGTTTGCTGGAGGCTACAGTGTGGTGTTACTGGAGGCTACAGTGTGGTGTTACTGGAGGCTACAGTGTGGTATTACTGGAGGCTACACAGTGGTGTTACTGGAGGCTACAGTGTGGTGTTACTGGAGGCTAGAGTGTGGTGTTACTGGAGGCTACAGTGTGGTATTACTGGAGGCTAGAGTGTGGTGTTACTGGAGGCTACAGTTTGGTGTTACTGGAGGCTAAGGTGTGGTGTTACTGGAGTCTACAGTGTGGTGTTACTGGAGTCTACAGTGTGGTGTTACTGGAGGCTACAGTGTGGTGTTACTGGAGGCTACAGTGTGGTGTTACTAGAGGCTACAGTTTGGTGTTACTGGAGGCTACAGTGTGGTATTACTGGAGGCTAGAGTGTGGTGTTACTGGAGGCTACAGTGTGGTGTTACTGGAGGCTAAGGTGTGGTGTTACTGGAGGCTACAGTGTGGTGTTACTAGAGGCTACAGTTTGGTGTTACTGGAGGCTACAGTGTGGTATTACTGGAGGCTAGAGTGTGGTGTTACTAGAGGCTACAGTGTGGTGTTACTGGAGGCTACTGGAGGCTACAGTGAGGCTACCTGCAGCAGGTATGCCAATCAGGTCCTCAGAATACATCTCTTACCGGCTAAATGAAATACTAAACGAAATACACAGAAAAGTTTTGTATAAAACGAGTCAAGGCATTTCTGTTCTTTGAGTGTATCTGTCTAGACAAGGAAGGGAGAGTGTGAATTCAATTCCAGTCATTACAAAAAGTTAACTAAACTATATTCAATAGTTTAATGTGTCCATCATTTACAGTAAAAGAGATTAGAAGTGTGCACATCCTGAATAAACTGGAATGGGAATTGGATCTGAGCCTGACAGTAAGTTAGAGCTGGTTGATTCTTCTGGCCTGGAGACAGTTTGAGACGTGTGAAAGTTACCACTTCTCAAAGCTCACTGTCGTCATGATGACATCACTTCCTCACTGTGGCACAGGAAACGGTTGTGTATGTGTGTGTGTGTGTGTGTGAGTGTGTGTGTGTGTGTGACTGAGTGTGTGTGTGTGTGTGTGACTGAGTGGGTGTGTGTGTAACTGTGTGTGTGTGTGACTGTGTGTGACTGTGTGTGTGTAACTGTGTGGGTGACTGTGTGTGTGTGACTGTGTGTATGTGTGTGTGACTGAGTGTGTGTGTGTGACTGTGTGTGTGTGACTGAGTGTGTGTGTGTGTGACTGTGTGTGTAACTGTGTGGGTGACTGTGTGTGTGTGACTGTGTGTATGTGTGTGTGACTGAGTGTGTGTGTGTGACTGTGTGTGTGTGTGTGACTGTGTGTATGTGTGTGTGACTGAGTGTGTGTGTGTATGTGTGTGTGACTGAGTGTGTGTGTGTATGTGTGTGTGACTGAGTGTGTGTGTGTATGTGTGTGTGACTGAGTGTGTGTGTGTGACTGAGTGTGTGTGTGTGTGACTGAGTGTGTGTGTGTGTAACTGTGTGTGTGTGTGACTGTGTGTGACTGTGTGTGTAACTGTGTGGGTGACTGTGTGTGTGTGACTGAGTGTGTGTGTGTGACTGTGTGTGTGTGACTGAGTGTTTGTGACTGTGTGTATGTGTGTGTGACTGAGTGTGTGTGTGTGTGTGTGTGTACAGGCAATCTGTTAAATCCAGCGCAGTAAATGGATAAGCGCCTAAATCCTGGACCCATGCCTGTAAGATAATGACTACATGGATAATGACTGTGTGTGTGTGTGTGTGCACGTATCAAAGTCATGGAAGATCATGAGCACTGGGAGGAACAGAAGATTTGGAAAATGTGTTGTGAGAAGATAAGAGTGTTTTCCTGGATGTATAAACTCCTTAATCCGACCAAACCAGGAAGTCACAAACAACTTAATTATCTGATTGCACCCAGCAATCAATTGGTTTCGTCTGATATCTTGTGGCATAGATACTCTGATTGGTTGGCTGTAATGGAGGGAGTGTCTGACTGAAATGTGTAGCAAACGAAGGTTGAACAATTAAATCAGAAATCATCATACAAGGAGATAGAAGCATAATTATCTACCTCTCTTTCTCTCTCCCTCCCCTTCTAATAGAAACAATGGTATCAATAAAGACTTGTATCATTAAACAGACTCAATAATGGTATCAATAAAGACTTGCATCATTAAACAGACTCAATAATGGTATCAATAAAGACTTGTATCATTAAACAGACTCAATAATGGTATCAATAAAGACTTGTATCATTAAACAGTCTCAATAATGGTATCAATAAAGACTTGTATCATTAAACAGTCTCAATAATGGTATCAATAAAGACTTGTATCATTAAACAGTCTCAATAATGGTATCAATAAAGACTTGTATCATTAAACAGTCTCAATAATGGTATCAATAAAGCCTTGTATCATTAAACAGTCTCAATAATGGTATCAATAAAGACTTGTATTATTAAACAGTCTCAATAATGGAATCAATAAAGCCTTGTTTCATTAAACAGTCTCAATAATGGTATCAATAAAGACTTGTATTATTACACAGTCTCAATAATGGTATCAATAAAGACTTGTATCATTAAACGGTCTCAATAATGGTATCAATAAAGCCTTGTATTATTAAACAGTCTCAATAATGGTATCAATAAAGACTTGTATTATTAAACAGTCTCAATAATGGTATCAATAAAGACTTGTATCATTAAACAGTCTCAATAATGGTATCAATAAAGACTTGTATCATTAAACAGTCTCAATAATGGTATCAATAAAGACTTGTATCATTAAACAGTCTCAATAATGGTATCAATAAAGACTTGTATCATTAAACAGTCTCAATAATGGTATCAATAAAGCCTTGTTTCATTAAACAGTCTCAATAATGGTATCAATAAAGACTTGTATTATTAAACAGTCTCAATAATGGTATCAATAAAGCCGTGTTTCATTAAACAGTCTCAATAATGGTATCAATAAAGACTTGTATCATTAAACAGTCTCAATAATGGTATCAATAAAGACTTGTATCATTAAACAGTCTCAATAATGGTATCAATAAAGACTTGTTTCATTAAACAGTCTCAATAATGGTATCAATAAAGCCTTGTATCATTAAACAGTCTAAATAATGGTATCAATAAAGCCTTGTATCATTAAACAGTCTAAATAATGGTATCAATAAAGACTTACAGTCTCAATAATGGTATCAATAACGACTTACAGTCTCAATAATAGTATCAATAAAGACTTACAGTCTCAATAATGGTATCAATAAAGACTTACAGTCTCAATAATGGTATCAATAGACTTGATACCATTATTGAGACTGTTTAATGATACAAGTCTCAGAACATATTCCTTGTGTGTTTGGCTCTGTTTACACTGCTTGTGTACGTCTTTAATGTGTGTTCTAAATGATACAGCTATGGGTCAGAACATATTCCTTGTGTGTGTAAACAGACTTGGCGATTAAACCTGATTCTGATTGGGAACGTCCACAGTTCAGCGTCTCACCATATAAGAGGCAAAGATCAGCACTCTCTTGTGTTTTCCACAGGGCCACTGAGGGTCACTCAGAAGATTAGGATCATAGTCTGGTGTATCATCTAGACCTGGAAAACACACACACACACGAATGAATGCACACATACATGATAATACAGAAACAAACACACTCACACAAGCTGAATATAAGCAGGTGTTAATCATTAAATGTAACTCATGGTAAACATGTAAACACATAATGTAGGGCTTATCAGTTGTTTATCATTAAATGTAACTCATGGTAAACATGTAAACACATAATGTAGGGCTTATCAGTTGTTTATCATTAAATGTAACTCATGGTAAACATGTAAACACATAATGTAGGGCTTATCAGTTGTTTATCATTAAATGTAACTCATGGTAAACATGTAAACACATAATGTAAGGCTTATCAGTTGTTTATCATTAAATGTAACTCATGCTAAACATGTAAACACATAATGTAGGGCTTATCAGTTGTTTATCATTAAATGTAACTCATGCTAAACATGTAAACACATAATGTAGGGCTTATCAGTTGTTTATCATTAAATGTAACTATGTTAAACATGTAAACACATAATGTAAGGCTTATCAGTTGTTTATCATTAATGTAACTCATGGTAAACATGTAAACACATAATGTAGTGCTTATCAGTTGTTTATCATTCAGTCATTATGGAGAAGAAAACACAGAAACACAATATCTCTTAAAGCACTGGTTTACAGTTGACCCTGGACAGTTTTTTTTCCTGGGGCAAGGTCAAAGGGGTCAAGGGTTAAGGTGCCAGGTCTTACCCAGGTCCAGTCCCACACTACTGTTTAGCCTGGATGGGTTGTAGTTTCAGGGTCACAGGGTCAAGGGTTAAGGTCAGGGGTTATAGCCAGGTCTTACCCAGGTCCAGTCCCACATTACTGTTTAGCCTGGATGGGGTGTAGTTTCAGGGTCACAGGGTCAAGGGTTAAGGTCAGGGGTTATAGCCAGGACTTACCCAGGTCCAGTCCCACATTACTGTTTAGCCTGGATGGGGTGTAGTTTCTGGGATTTGTACTGTTCCGGTTCAGCTGTGCGGGGTGTATCTGAACGCAGTTGTCCACAGACAGGGTCTTCTGTCGAACCAGGGCGTTGGTGGGGTGCAGGAACTGGGCGTACGACACCGTCTGAGGAGAAACATTCACCATTAAACACATTACAGGGTGTTCCGTGTGTTACGTGTGTTCTGTGTGTTATGTATGTTACGAGTGTTCCGTGTGTTGCGAGTGTTCCGTGTGTTACGTGTGTTCCGTGTGTTACGTGTGTTCTGTGTATTACGTGTGTTACACGTGTTACGTG
>CM055728.1:31932184-31964684 GCA_029465975.1 Dallia pectoralis
CAGCTAGTCAGTCAGTCAGTCAGCTAACCAGTCAGTCAGCTAACCAGCCAGTCTGTCAATCAGCTATCCAGACATTCAATCAGCTAACCAGTAAATCAGTCAGCTAACCAGCCAGCCAGTCAGTCAGCTAACCAGCCAGTCAGTTAACCAGCCAGCCAGTCTGCTGGTCTCACATGGGGAAACAACATGTCCTGGGTGTCAGTCTGCTGGTCTCACATGAAGAAACAACATGTCCTGGGTGTCAGTCTGCTGGTCTCACATGAAGAAACAACATGTCCTGGATGTCAGTCTGCTGGTCTCACATTGGGAGAAACATGTCCTGGATGTCAGTCTGCTGGTCTCACATGGGGAAACAACATGTCCTGGGTGTCAGTCTGCTGGTCTCACATGGGGAAACAACATGTCCTGGGTGTCAGTCTGCTGGTCTCACATGGGAAAACAACATTTCCTGGGTGACAGTCTGCTGGTCTCACATGGGGAAACAACATGTCCTGGGTGTCAGTCTGCTGGTCTCACATGAAGAAACAACATGTCCTGTGTCAGTCTGCTGGTCTCACATGGGAAACAACATGTCCTGGGTGTCAGTCTACTGGTCTCACAACATGTCCTGGGTGTCAGTCTGCTGGTCTCACATGGGGAAACAACATGTCCTGGGTGTCAGTCTGCTGGTCTCACATGGGAAAACAACATTTCCTGGGTGTCAGTCTGCTGGTCTCACATGAAGAAACAACATGTCCTGGGTGACAGTCTGCTGGTCTCACATGGGGAAACAACATGTCCTGGGTGTCAGTCTGCTGGTCTCACATGGGAAAACAACATTTCCTGGGTGTCAGTCTGCTGGTCTCACATGAAGAAACAACATGTCCTGGGTGTCAGTCTGCTGGTCTCACATGGGGAAACAACATGTCCTGGGTGTCAGTCTGCTGGTCTCATTCGGGGGGAAGAAAATTACCCGTCATGACCGCTTGACCCCTCTGCTGTAGAGGCCAACTTCAGCTGTTAGGGATGGGACAGAGATAAACTATGAGCCCAGAGTTGAACTACAACCCCAGGAACTGAGCCCAGCAGAGATGAGACAGAGGTGAAGAGTAATAAAACGAAGTGAAGGGAATAAGTTAGGAACACAGGAAGTGAAGGGAATAAGTTAGGAACACAGGAAGTGAAGGGCACAAGTTGGGAACACAGGAAGTGAAGGGCACAAGTTAGGAACAAAGAAAGTGAAGGGGACAAGATAGGAACACAGGAAGTGAAGGGGACTGAGGAAGAACTTGAGGGTTCAGTCTTACCTGCTGCCTCTTGTGTCGTACTGTCTCATGTTCTTGATGAAGTGAACCTTCTTCACAGGACGAGGTCTGGGGGAACCTGACAGGTTTCGAGTCCGACTGGAGACCCAAAGTAAGACCAAAAAAGAGTGAGAGAAAGACAGCAAGAGAGAGATGAAACAATCTGTAATGAAACACAGCAACAAGAGGGGCAGCAACAAGAGGAGCAGTGGCTCTACTCCGAGTTCCTCTCAGATGACTGAGCTTCTCACCCTATCCCTAAGGGAGAGGCCAGCCACCTTCCTGAGAAAACCCATTTCGGCCGCTTGTACCCGCGATCTTGTTCTTTCAGTCATGACCCAGCCTTCATGACCATAGGTGAGAGTAGGAACAACGATTGACCGGTAGATCGAGAGCTTTGCCTTCCGGCTCAGCTCTCTTTTCGTCACAACGGTGCGGTAAAGCGAATACAACACCGCCCCCGCTGGTCCGATTCTATGGCCAATCTCACGCTCCATTGTCTCCTCACTCGCGAACAAGACCCCGAGGTACTTAAACTCCTTCACTTGGGAAAAGGAGTCACACCCTAACCGGAGTAGGCATTCCACCGGTTTCCTGCTGAGAGTCATGGCCTCAGATTTAGAGGTGCTAATCCTCATCCCAGCCGCTTGGCTGCGAACCGATCCAGTGAGTGCTCTAGGTCACCGACCGATGAAGCCACCAGGACCACATCATCTGCACAAAGCAGTGATGTGACCATCAACCCACCGAACGGGAACCCCTCCCCACCATGACTACGCCTTGATATTCTGTCCATGAATATCACAAACAGGATTGGTGACAAAGCGCAGCTCTGGCGGAGGCCAACCCCCACCGGGAACGAATCCGACTTACTGCCGAGAACACGGACACAACTCATGCTTTGAGCGTACAGAGATTGGATGGCCCTGAGAAGAGACCCCCTCACCCCATACTCCAGCAGCACCTCCCACAAAATATCCCGGGGTACCCGGTCATACGCCTTCTCCAGATCCACAAAACACATGTAGACTGGATGGGCATACTCCCAGGCCCCCTCCAGGATCCTTGCAAGAGTAAAGAGCTGGTCCGTGGTTCCCCGGCCAGGACGAAAACCGCATTGTTCCTCTTCAATCTGAGGTTCGACTATTGGCCAAACCCTCCTTTCCAGCACTTTGGAGTAAACTTTACCATTTCAAATGATGCGGAAGATAAAATCACTTTCTAAATCAAAATATGTTTTTATTTGCATTTCAGGGACTTTTCTTAATTCAGTTTTAAAATTTTAGTGACTTCCCAACTTTCCAAAATTGCAGCTCAGCTCAGACCAAATATACATCCTGTTTTCATCTGGCATTTTACAGTATCATTATAGGTCAGCATAAAACATGTAAATTATGTAATTATAAAAAGTAAAAAATATATCCCTTTTCCTTCCCCTCTCAACCCTCCCTCTTCCCCTCTGCCTCCCTCCCCCTCTCAACCTCCATCCATCCCTCCCTCCCCCCTCACCCTCCCTTACCCCCTCAACCCTCCCTCCATCCCCCTCTCAACCTCCCTTCCTCCCCCCTCACCCTCCCTTACCCCCTCAACCCTCCCTCCCTCCCCCTCTCAACCTCCATCCCTCCCTCCCCCTCACCCTCCCTTACCCCCTCAACCCTCCCTCCATCCCCCTCTCAACCTCCCTCCCTCCCCCTCACCCTCCCTTACCCCCTCAACCCTCCCTCCATCCCCCTCTCAACCTCCATCCCTCCCCCTCACCCTCTCCTCTCACCCTCCCTTACCCCCTCAACCCTCCCTCCATCCCCCTCTCAACCTCAATCCCTCCCTCCCCCTCACCCTCCCTTAGCCCCTCAACCCTCCCTCCATCCCCCTCTCAACCTCCATCCCTCCCCCTCCCTTACCACCTCAACCCTCCCTCCATCCCCTTCTCAACCTCCCTCCCTCCCCCTCACCCTCCCCCTCACCCTCCCTTACCACCTCAACCCTCCCTCCATCCTCCATCCCCCTCTCAACCTCCCTCCCTCCCCCTCACCCTCCCCTCTCACCCTCCCTTACCCCCTCAACCCTCCCTCCATCCCCTCTCAACCTCCATCCCTCCCTCCCCTCTCACCCTCCCCTCTCACCCTCCCGTACCACCTCAACCCTCCCTCCCTCTCCCTTGGTTTCCTTCTGGTGGATGTGGGTGGCCTTAATAACCCGTCTTTAGTCTAAACCTCTGTTATCACCAATGTGATGTGAGATAGGGCAGTAAAGGGCTGTGTGAATGTGTGTGACTTTGAGATCAGCTGTGTGTGTGTGTGTGTGTGTGTGTGTGTGTGTGTGTGTGTGTGTGTGTGTGTGCGTGTGTGAGTGTGTGTGTGTGTGTGTGAGTGTGTGAGTGTGTGTGTGTGAGGTGGACGTGACACGCAGCTGGTGATGTAACAGGTCCACAACTAGCTGAAAGAACGTAGTAATGGATGAGACAGGGTGATAGGAGTGGTACAGGGTGAGAGGAGTGGGACAGGGTGAGAGGAGTGGGACAGGGTGAGAGGAGTGGGACAGGGTGAGAGGAGTGGGACAGGGTGAGAGGAGTGGGACAGGGTGAGTGGAGTGGAACAGGGTGAGAGGAGTGGGACAGGGTGAGTGGAGTGGAACAGGGTGAGAGGAGTGGGACAGGGTAAGAGGAGTGGTACAGGGTGAGAAGAGTGGGACAGGGTGAGAGGAGTGGGACAGGGTGAGAGGAGTGGGACAGGGTGAGAGGAGTGGGACAGGGTGAGTGGAGTGGGACAGGGTGAGTGGAGTGGGACAGGGTGAGAGGAGTGGGACAGGGTGAGAAGAGTGGGACAGGGTGAGAGGAGTGGGACAGGGTGAGAGGGGTGGGACAGGGTGAGAGGAGTGTGTGCTATAATTCCTATCAAAGTGAGGACCAGTTACATTTATTTTAGACTTCAGGTAAGGAACTTCTGTCTTCACTTTGCAAATATAATTTTTGGAGTCTCCAAAAGTCTCTCTTTTTAGGGTTGGGGTTAGATTTTGCGTGGTATTTTGACAGTTTGTGGCTTATTTTCTCATTTGTCTGAAGCCCACCCATCTCACAGAGTAGACCACTAGACATTTGGTTTAGTTACATTTTTTTTGACAGTACACACACAGGCATCAACACACACACAGTGTGTGTGTCAACCTTGATCACACTCCCAGATGTGTTTACCCTCCAAGGGGCCTCCACTATCAACTGCTTCTCCATCTCTCTTCCTGTCTTCTGTTTATCTCACTTCTTTCGCATTAACTTACTCTCTTCCCCAACCAGTCAGTCAGCCAGCTAGCCAGTTAATAAATTAGCCAGGATCCAGTTAGTCAGCCAGTCAACCAGCCAGTCAGTTAGCCAACTTGACATTTATTCAGTCAGCCAGTCAGCTAACCAGTTAGCTAGTCAATCAGTCAGTCAATGAGTAAGTATGATGCATTTTAATTCATTTAATTATTTTGCTGGGCCAACCATATCGATAACAAATAAATAAACTACTTCATACAAGGATTGTTGCAGATGTTGTTGATTAGTTGTTAGAGCCCGCCCCCCTTCCACCCTGTACACTACTGGGTCAGTTACATTCTCATTGGTTTATCCACCCTGTACACTACTGGGTCAGTTACATTCTCATTGGTTTATCCATCCTGTACACTACTGGGTCAGTTACATTCTCATTGGTTTATCCATCCTGTACACTACTGGGTCAGTTACATTCTCATTGGTTTATCCATCCTGTACACTACTGGGTCAGTTACATTCTCATTGGTTTATCCATCCTGTACACTACTGGGTCAGTTACATTATCATTGGTTTATCCATCCTGTACACTACTGGGTCAGTTACATTCTCATTGGTTTATCCACCCTGTACACTACTGGGTCAGTTACATTCTCATTGGTTTATCCATCCTGTACACTACTGGGTCAGTTACATTCTCATTGGTTTATCCATCCTGTACACTACTGGGTCAGTTACATTCTCATTGGTTTATCCATCCTGTACACTACTGGGTCAGTTACATTCTCATTGGTTTATCCACCCGGTACATTACTGGGTCAGTTACATTCTCATTGGTTTATCCACCCTGTACACTACTGGGTCAGTTACATTCTCATTGGTTTATCCATCCTGTACACTACTGGGTCAGTTACATTCTCATTGGTTTATCCACCCTGTACACTACTGGGTCAGTTACATTCTCATTGGTTTAGCCTCCCTGTACACTACTGGGTCAGTTACATTCTCATTGGTTTATCCATCCTGTACACTACTGGGTCAGTTACATTCTCATTGGTTTATCCACCCTGTACACTACTGGGTCAGTTACATTCTCATTGGTTTATCCATCCTGTACACTACTGGGTCAGTTACATTCTCATTGGTTTATCCATCCTGTACACTACTGGGTCAGTTACATTCTCATTGGTTTATCCATCCTGTACACTACTGGGTCAGTTACATTCTCATTGGTTTATCCATCCTGTACACTACTGGGTCAGTTACGTTCTCATTGGTTTATCCACCCTGTACACTACTGGGTCAGTTACATTCTCATTGGTTTATCCACCTGTACATTACTGGATCAGTTACATTCTCATTGGTTTATCCACCCTCTACACTACTGGGTCAGTTACATTCTCATTGGTTTATCCACCCTGTACACTACTGGGTCAGTTACATTCTCATTGGTTTATCCACCCTGTACACTACTGGGTCAGTTACATTCTCATTGGTTTATCCATCCTGTACACTACTGGGTCAGTTATATTCTCATTGGTTTATCCACCCTGTACACTACTGGGTCAGTTACATTCTCATTGGTTTATCCATCCTGTACACTACTGGGTCAGTTACATTCTCATTGGTTTATCCATCCTGTACACTACTGGGTCAGTTACATTCTCATTGGTTTATCCACCCTGTACACTACTGGGTCAGTTACATTCTCATTGGTTTATCCATCCTGTACACTACTGGGTCAGTTACATTCTCATTGGTTTATCCATCCTGTACACTACTGGGTCAGTTACATTCTCATTGGTTTATCCATCCTGTACACTACTGGGTCAGTTACATTCTCATTGGTTTATCCATCCTGTACACTACTGGGTCAGTTACATTCTCATTGGTTTATCCACCCTGTACACTACTGGGTCAGTTACATTCTCATTGGTTTATCCATCCTGTACACTACTGGGTCAGTTACATTCTCATTGGTTTATCCATCCTGTACACTACTGGGTCAGTTACATTCTCATTGGTTTATCCATCCTGTACACTACTGGGTCAGTTACATTCTCATTGGTTTATCCATCCTGTACACTACTGGGTCAGTTACATTCTCATTGGTTTATCCATCCTGTACACTACTGGGTCAGTTACATTCTCATTGGTTTATCCATCCTGTACACTACTGGGTCAGTTACATTCTCATTGGTTTATCCATCCTGTACACTACTGGGTCAGTTACATTCTCATTGGTTTATCCACCCTGTACACTACTGGGTCAGTTACATTCTCATTGGTTTATCCACCCTGTATTGGGTCAGTTACATTCTCATTGGTTTATCCACCCTGTACACTACTGGGTCAGTTACATTCTCATTGGTTTATCCACCCTGGGTCACATTCTCATTGGTTTATCCACCCTGTACTACTGGGTCAGTTACATTCTCATTGGTTTATCCATCCTGTACACTACTGGGTCAGTTACATTCTCATTGGTTTATCCATCCTGTACACTGTACACTACTGGGTCAGTTACATTCTCATTGGTTTATTGGTTTATCCATCCTGTACACTACTGGGTCAGTTACATTCTCATTGGTTTATCCATCCTGTACACTACTGGGTCAGTTACATTCTCATTGGTTTATCCACCCGTACATTACTGGGTCAGTTACATTCTCATTGGTTTATCCACCCTGTACACTACTGGGTCAGTTACATTCTCATTGGTTTATCCATCCTGTACACTACTGGGTCAGTTACATTCTCATTGGTTTATCCATCCTGTACACTACTGGGTCAGTTACATTCTCATTGGTTTATCCATCCTGTACACTACTGGGTCAGTTACATTCTCATTGGTTCATCCATCCTGTACACTACTGGGTCAGTTACATTCTCATTGGTTTATCCATCCTGTACACTACTGGGTCAGTTACATTCTCATTGGTTTATCCATCCTGTACACTACTGGGTCAGTTACATTCTCATTGGTTTATCCATCCTGTACACTACTGGGTCAGTTACATTCTCATTGGTTTATCCATCCTGTACACTACTGGGTCAGTTACATTCTCATTGGTTTATCCATCCTGTACACTACTGGGTCAGTTACATTCTCATTGGTTTATCCACCCTGTACACTACTGGGTCAGTTACATTCTCATTGGTTTATCCACCCTGTACACTACTGGGTCAGTTACATTCTCATTGGTTTATCCATCCTGTACACTACTGGGTCAGTTACATTCTCATTGGTTTATCCACCCTGTACACTACTGGGTCAGTTACATTCTCATTGGTTTATCCACCCTGTACACTACTGGGTTAGTTACATTCTCATTGGTTTATCCACCCTGTACACTACTGGGTCAGTTACATTCTCATTGGTTTAGCCACCCTGTACACTACTGGGTCAGTTACATTCTCATTGGCTTATCCACCCTGTACACTACTGGGTCAGTTACATTCTCATTGGTTTATCCATCCTGTACACTACTGGGTCAGTTACATTCTCATTGGTTTATCCATCCTGTACACTACTGGGTCAGTTACATTCTCATTGGTTTATCCATCCTGTACACTACTGGGTCAGTTACATTCTCATTGGTTTATCCATCCTGTACACTACTGGGTCAGTTACATTCTCATTGGTTTATCCATCCTGTACACTACTGGGTCAGTTACATTCTCATTGGTTTAGCCTCCCTGTACACTACTGGGTCAGTTACATTCTCATTGGTTTATCCACCCTGTACACTACTGGGTCAGTTACATTCTCATTGGTTTATCCACCCTGTACACTACTGGGTCAGTTACATTCTCATTGGTTTATCCACCCTGTACACTACTGGGTCAGTTACATTCTCATTGGTTTATCCACCCTGTACACTACTGGGTCAGTTACATTCTCATTGGTTTATCCATCCTGTACACTACTGGGTCAGTTACATTCTCATTGGTTTATCCATCCTGTACACTACTGGGTCAGTTACATTCTCATTGGTTTATCCATCCTGTACACTACTGGGTCAGTTACATTCTCATTGGTTTATCCATCCTGTACACTACTGGGTCAGTTACATTCTCATTGGTTTATCCATCCTGTACACTACTGGGTCAGTTACATTCTCATTGGTTTATCCATCCTGTACACTACTGGGTCAGTTACATTCTCATTGGTTTATCCATCCTGTACACTACTGGGTCAGTTACATTCTCATTGGTTTATCCACCCTGTACACTACTGGGTCAGTTACATTCTCATTGGTTTATCCACCCTGTACACTACTGGGTCAGTTACATTCTCATTGGTTTATCCACCCTGTACACTACTGGGTCAGTTACATTCTCATTGGTTTATCCACCCTGTACACTACTGGGTCAGTTACATTCTCATTGGTTTATCCATCCTGTACACTACTGGGTCAGTTACATTCTCATTGGTTTATCCACCCTGTACACTACTGGGTCAGTTACATTCTCATTGGTTTATCCACCCTGTACACTACTGGGTTAGTTACATTCTCATTGGTTTATCCACCCTGTACACTACTGGGTCAGTTACATTCTCATTGGTTTAGCCACCCTGTACACTACTGGGTCAGTTACATTCTCATTGGCTTATCCACCCTGTACACTACTGGGTCAGTTACATTCTCATTGGTTTATCCATCCTGTACACTACTGGGTCAGTTACATTCTCATTGGTTTATCCATCCTGTACACTACTGGGTCAGTTACATTCTCATTAGTTTAGCCATCCTGTACACTACTGGGTCAGTTACATTCTCATTGGTTTAGCCATCCTGTACACTACTGGGTCAGTTACATTCTCATTGGTTTAGCCATCCTGTACACTACTGGGTCAGTTACATTCTCATTGGTTTAGCCACCCTGTACACTACTGGGTCAGTTACATTCTCATTGGTTTAGCCATCCTGTACACTACTGGGTCAGTTACATTCTCATTGGTTTAGCCATCCTGTACACTACTGGGTCAGTTACATTCTCATTGGTTTAGCCATTCTGTACACTACTGGGTCAGTTACATTCTTCAAAGGACACCTGACTGAATAATAATCGCACAAATGCACAAATCTACACATTCATGTAATACACATTCTATTGATCTTTTTGATCTATTTGATCTTCAGAAGTCCTCTCTACAGGTCATCTGCATAATCAAAGTACATTATATTTAAACACTGTATATTCTTGCATGGTCTCTGTTTCTGGTTAAGCTAGCTGCTAGGTTATGTTTAGGTATACAGGTTTGGTTACTGTGGTTAGAGTTAGTGCAGGTTAAAGGTTAAAGCTAGGGTGAGGACACTGGGACAAGGAACATAAAAATATGGGTCAGGGTTAGATCACAGGTCCTGAAAAAGATAGAACAACACACGTGTGTTTGTGAGTGTGTTGTGTGTTTGAGTGTGTTGTTTGTGAGTGTGTTGTGTGTGTTTGTGAGTGTGTTGTGTGGGTTTGTGAATGTGTTGTTTGTGTTTGTGAGTGTGTTGTTTGTGTTTGTGAGTGTGTTGTTTGTGTTTGTGAGTGTGTTGTGTGTGTTTGTGAGTGTGTTGTTTGTGTTTGTGAGTGTGTTGTGTGTGTGTTTGTGAGTGTGTTGTGTGTGTTTGTGAGTGTGTTTGTGAGTGTGTTGTTTGTGTTTGTGTGTGTTTGTGAGTGTGTTTGTGTGTGTTTGTGAGTGTGTTGTGTGTGTTTGTGAGTGTGTTGTGTGTGTTTGTGAGTGTGTTGTTTGTGTTTGTGAGTGTGTTGTTTGTGTTTGTGAGTGTGTTGTTTGTGTTTCTGAGTGTGTTATGTGTTTGTGAGTGTGTTGTTTGTGTTTGTGAGTGTGTTGTTTGTGTTTGTGAGTGTGTTGTCTGTGAGAGAGAAACAAGTGAGCTGTGGTGTTCAGGGAAAAAATCTTACAACCAATGAAATGAAGTTATCCAGCCCAGCTGAACACGACTGAACCCAACTGAACATGCCTGATGTGGGATTGTATCATAATATCAGTTAGTCTCTAGTAAATACACTCTACACGTTTGAACGAATAACCATGCAACAAAAAGATTAAAGAACAGAGATTTGTCCACTAAGGACCGTATACATTCAGGAAAAAAGTCAAACAAACAGTATGATTAAATGTATATATACAGTCCCTGACAAAAGTCTTGTCGCTTGTGTACAAATTGACCTGAAGTGCCGCTGAAATATATTTCTAATCAAGATGTTTTTACAAGAAATGGCTCATTTTAATCCCAACAGCTTTTGTAATAATGTTTCAGTGCAAAATTAAACTGTCAAAAAGTATTCTAATATTCACAGCTTGGTAAAGCCCATTGAGTCAATTTTTGCAAAGACATAAGTGTTGTCGCCTTGTCATATGAGCTTCACCTGTGACTAATAATGGATCAATTAGGTCTCAGGTGTGTATAAAAACAACCCCAGTACACTAGACCTTCACATCAACTGCAACTAGACCTCTGCAAACATGCCTAAGATTCACCCTGAGACTAAAGTTTTGATTATCAAGAGGCTGAAGACCAGATCCACTGCTGATATGGCAGACACCTTCAATGTGTCTCAGCGTCAAGTACAGAGGATAAAAAAAACATCTGAAGACACTGGAGACGTTTTTGACAAGCCCAGGTCAGGCAGACCCCTCAAGACAACTGCTGGAGAGGATCGTTTGTTGGCTCGAAAATCCAAGGCCAGCCCATTTTCCACTGCAGCAGAGCTCCATGAGACCTGGTCACCTGAAGTCCCTGTTTCAACCAGAACAGTTTGTCGGATTCTGTTTCAAAATGGCCTCCATGGTCGAATCAGTGGCCAGAAGCCAGCCCTAAACAAAAGACAATTGAAAAACCGTGTTGCATTTCCAAGGCCCACAGCCTCCTAAAAGGATGGACGCTGGAAAAGTGGAAGAAGGTGGATTTTTCAGATGAATCTTCTGTTGAATTACACCACAGTCACCGCAAATATTGCAGGACACCTACTGGAGCCCGCATGGATCCGAGATTCACCCAGAAAACAATTTTGGTGGCGGAAAAATCATGGTCTGGGGTTACTTCCAGTATGGGGGTGTGCAAGAGATCTGCAGGGTGGAAGGCAACATCAATAGTCTAAAATACCAAGAAATCTTAGCTACCTCTTATATTCCCATCCATAAAATAGGACAAATTCTGCAGCAGGATGTTGCACCATCACATACTTCCAACTCCACATCAAAGTTCCTCAAGGTGAAGAAGATCAAGATGCTCCAGGATTGGCCAGCCCAGTCACCAGACATAAACATCATTGAGCATATGTGGGGTAGGATGAAAGAGGAAGCATGGAAGACGAAACCAAAGTATATTGATGAACTCTGGGAGGCATGCAAGACTGCTTTCTTTGCTATTCCTGATGACTTCATCAATAAATTGTATGAATCCTTGCCAAACCGCATGGATGCAGTCCTTCAAGCTCATGGAAGTCATACAAGATATTCAATTTGGACCTCACAGCACCACTACTTAATTTGCTGACATATTTTTGTATTTGCAGTAAATGTGTTCAATTTCTGTATAGGCGACAAAACTTTTGTCTTGCCAAAATTTGACCTTTCTGTCTTGATTAAATGATACATATTTTTTCAGTGAAACTAATTCATTTCTGTGCATTAAACATCATTTGGGAAGGTTTTAGCTTTTCATATGAGCTATTTCTAACACCAATTGATTAATTAAAAGTCTGGTTAATAGCAGGTGTTTCTAGAAAATAGATAAGCGACAAGACTTTTGTCAGGGACTGTATATATATTTTTTTTTGAGTAGTTATAAAATGTAGGTTTTTGCACAGGATAATGGGTGCTATGTGCAATGCAGAAATCTTCTTTTCACCAGAGATAAGGTAAGAATTATACTATACATACACTTAGAATTTCTATTGAATTTTCTTCAAAGATTAATCCTGACATTTCAATAGATAAATACCTAAAATTTCCATTTGTAAGATCTGTAGTCATTCTGATGTTTCAAGACATCTCTTATACTTTACTCTCCATGTGTGTGTGTGTGTGTGTGTGTGTGTTTGTGCATAAAACTAGATTACGAAAACACAGAATATATATAGCTACAACCCTGAGAACATTCTTCCTCTGTAGTTCCCAGCCTCAAAGCTCTCTCTTTCTGACTTCCTCTTCATCACTCTCCCACTCTCTACCTCTTCCTCTCTTTCTGTCCAACTGTCACTTGTATCTAAGTTCAGTGCTGTAGCAATGCTACTATTAATATAAATAAAGAACTCAATATGGATTACAGTCATGTGAAAAGTACACATCCTGGAAAGTTGACCCCTTTTTTTAGATGTGGGTATTTGAGGTAAACCCAACCACAGGGTAACCCAATATAACATAAAACTGAAATGCTATTTTCTTATGTTGCAAAATTAGTATTAAGTACACCAGAACAGATACAAATAATTAGACAACCCTTAGAATAGTGTACCTTGTAAATTGGAAAACTACTGGAATAATTTGCTCTGGAAAGATGGGTCAAAGGTGGACTTTTCTGGCCACATAACCAGACAACACGTTTGCCATAACCAAACACTGCTTTTGAACAGAATAACCTTTTACCAACCACGAATTATGGAGGCGGTGACATTATGGCCTGGGGCTGCTTTGCTGCCTCAGGGCCTGTCCAACTTGTCATTGAGTCAAACATGAAATCCATATTATCCCAGAGAATTCTTAAAGAGAATGCTCTTACAGTGAACAATACTCCAAAATACACAAAAACAGAATGGGTTGTTGAATGGCCGACTGAAAGCACAAACGTCAATACAATCAAAATGCAGTAGGTAGAATTGAAGCAAGAAAACCCTTAAACAGAAAATACATCACCTTAGTCAAGGTAAGAGACTGATTTACAGTTATAAAAAATGCCTGCATGAAGTTATTTAATATAAAGTAAGCAACACCAGCTAGTGAAGCTAGGGGTACACATTTCTTTTTAAACTTTAATTTGTTAAATTAGCTAGTGGTGGACTCCTAGTGGTGGTGGACTTCTAGTAGTGGACTCCTAGTGGTGGTGGACTCCTAGTGGTGGTGGACTCCTAGTGGTGGTGGACTCCTAGTGGTGGTGGACTCCTAGTGGTGGTGGACTCCTAGTGGTGGTGGACTCCTAGTGGTGGTGGACTCCTAGTGGTGGTGGACTCCTAGTGGTGGTGGACTCCTAGTGGTGGTGGACTCCTAGTGGTGGTGGACTCCTAGTGGTGGTGGACTCCTAGTGGTGGTGGACTCCTAGTGGTGGTGGACTCCTAGTGGTGGTGGACTCCTAGTGGTGGTGGACTCCTAGTGGTGGTGGACTCCTAGTGGTGGTGGACTCTAGTGGTGGTGGACTCCTAGTGGTGGTGGCCTCCTAGTGGTGGTGGACTCCTAGTGGTGGTGGACTCCTAGTGGTGGTGGACTCCTAGTGGTGGTGGACTCCTAGTGGTGGTGGACTCCTAGTGGTGGTGGACTCCTAGTGGTGCTGGACTCCTAGTGGTGCTGGACTCCTAGTGGTGGTGGACTCCTAGTGGTGGTGGACTCCTAGTGGTGGTGGACTCCTAGTGGTGCTGGACTCCTAGTGGTGCTGGACTCCTAGTGGTGCTGGACTCCTAGTGGTGCTGGACTCCTAGTGGTGCTGGACTCCTAGTGGTGCTGGACTCCTAGTGGTGGTGGACTCCTAGTGGTGGTGGACTTCGAGGTTGCTTCTGCTAATTTTGTTTTTGTATGTGGACTCCAGACCTCACAATCTTTAAGGAAACTCTTTTGCTGGTCTCCTCTTCTCACCTCAGTCTTCTGTCGGTCTTCTTTGTCTCTCCTTCTCTCACTGTTCTGTCTCTCTGTCCCAGTCTTCTGTTGGTCTTCTCTCTCTGTCCCAGTCTTCTGTTGGTCCTCCCATCTCCTTCTCTCCTCCCCATCCATCCATCCATCCCTCCCCACCTCCTTCTCCCTCCCCATCTCCTTTTCTCTCCCTCTCCCTCCCCCATCTCCTTCTCTCCTCCCTCTCCCATCTCCTTCTCCCTCCCCATCTCCTTCTCCCCTCCTCATCCATCCCTCCCCACCTCCTTCTCCCTCCCCATCTCCTTTTCTCTCCCTCCCCCATCTCCTCCACTATGCATCTGTCAACTGGTTTTAATCACTAGTACTGTACTGTATCCTGAGGCTCAGTACGCTGATCTTGGCTTAAAGCTTCAGCAGTCAGTCAGCAGTCAGTCAGCAGTCAGTCAGGACCTCTGTGACATCACTACCACAGGCTTTAGCTTAAATGTCTTTCCATCCGTAATAGCAGCGCTGTTACAGTTTAGCACAGGCCGGTCGCTAGCTTTATCAGTGACTTTGGTTGCTGATTGGTCCAGGAGTGTAACCATAGCACTTTACTGGTTGTTCATTGGTTCCCTCCGCTGAGTCACCAGCCCAGAATAATAATAAAAACACAGACCTGCTCAGAATAACATCATCAAGGAAGTCAGGGTTATTGCATTATAGCATCTCTAAATTGTGGTTTGTGCATTCTGATGCACTCACTGATTAGAAGTGCAACCACTTACACAACTCATTAGATTAAACTTGTTCAGAATCCATCAGTTCACACAAGCATGCACACATTTTTTAAATGAACGTTGTTTTACAGTACAACAGTTTATTCACTTTCAGCTTTTGGTTCCTTCCTCTTTTTGGAAAAATACAAAAACACCACAAAGACCAGACTCTCCCACTATGGCCACTACCAGCTGTCTACTGTCTAACAAACACATGTACCTGCTGTCTACTGTCTAACAAACACATACTACCTGCTGTCTACTGTCTAACAAACACATACTACCTGCTGTCTACTGTCAAACAAACACATACTACCTGCTGTCTACTGTCCTCTAAACAAACACAAACTACCTGCTGTCTACTGTCTAACAAACACATACTACCGGCTGTCTACTGTCAAACAAACACATACTACCTGCTGTCTACTGTCTAACAAACACATACTACCGGCTGTCTACTGTCAAACAAACACACACTACCTGCTGTCTACTGTCTAACAAACACACACTACCTGCTGTCTACTGTCTAACAAACACATACTACCTGCTGTCTACTGTCTAACAAACACATACTACCTGCTGTCTACTGTCTAACAAACACATACTACCTGCTGTCTACTGTCTAACAAACACATACTACCAGCTGTATACTGTCTAACAAACACATACTACCTGCTGTCTACTGTCCTCTAAACAAACACATACTACCTGCTGTCTACTGTCCTCTAAACAAACACATACTACCTGCTGTCTACTGTCTAACAAACACACACTACCTGCTGTCTACTGTCCTCTAAACAAACACATACTACCTGCTGTCTACTGTCTAACAAACACATACTACCTGCTGTCTACTGTCTAACAAACACATACTACCTGCTGTCTACTTTCTAACAAACTCATACTACCTGCTGTCTACTGTCTAACAAACACATACTACCTGCTGTCTACTGTCTAACAAACACATACTACCTGCTGTCTACTGTCTAACAAACACATACTACCTGCTGTCTACTGTCTAACAAACACATACTACCTGCTGTCTACTGTCTAACAAACACATACTACCTGCTGTCTACTGTCAAACAAACACATACTACCTGCTGTCTACTGTCCTCTAAACAAACACATACTACCTGCTGTCTACTGTCTAACAAACACATACTACCGGCTGTCTACTGTCAAACAAACACATACTACCTGCTGTCTACTGTCTAACAAACACATACTACCGGCTGTCTACTGTCAAACAAACACATACTACCTGCTGTCTACTGTCTAACAAACACACACTACCTGCTGTCTACTGTCTAACAAACACATACTACCTGCTGTCTACTGTCTAACAAACACATACTACCTGCTGTCTACTGTCTAACAAACACATACTACCTGCTGTCTACTGTCTAACAAACACATACTACCAGCTGTATACTGTCTAACAAACACATACTACCTGCTGTCTACTGTCCTCTAAACAAACACATACTACCTGCTGTCTACTGTCCTCTAAACAAACACATACTACCTGCTGTCTACTGTCTAACAAACACACACTACCTGCTGTCTACTGTCCTCTAAACAAACACATACTACCTGCTGTCTACTGTCTAACAAACACACACTACCTGCTGTCTACTGTCTAACAAACACATACTACCTGCTGTCTACTTTCTAACAAACTCATACTACCTGCTGTCTACTGTCTAACAAACACATACTACCTGCTGTCTACTGTCTAACAAACACATACTACCTGCTGTCTACTGTCTAACAAACACATACTACCTGCTGTCTACTGTCTAACAAACACATACTACCTGCTGTCTACTGTCTAACAAACACATACTACCTGCTGTCTACTGTCCTCTAAACAAACACATACTACCTGCTGTCTACTGTCCTCTAAACAAACACATACTACCTGCTGTCTACTGTCCTCTAAACAAACACATACTACCTGCTGTCTACTGTCAAACAAACACATACTACCTGCTGTCTACTGTCAAACAAACACATACTACCTGCTGTCTACTGTCTAACAAACACATACTACCTGCTGTCTACTGTCTAACAAACACATACTACCTGCTGTCTACTGTCAAACAAACACATACTACCTGCTGTCTACTGTCTAACAAACACAGACATAGGAAAAATATAGTGATGTGTGTCAAAAAAAATGTAACTAAACCAAATGTCTAGTGGTCTACTCTGTGAGTTGGGTGGGCTTCAGACAAATGAGAAAATAAGCCACAAACTGTCAAAATACCACGCAAAATCTAACCCCAACCCTAAAACGAATCACTAAGCCTAATTGCAAACCAAAACATGACCTGGAGACTCCAAAAATCATATTTGCAAAGTGAAGACAGAAGTTCCTTACCTGAAGTTTAAAAAAAATGTAACTGGTCCTCACTTTGATAGGAATTATAGCAAACACACAGGCACACACACACAGGCACACACAGGCACACACACACACACAGGCACACACACAGGCACACACACACACAGGCACACACACACACACACACACACACACACACACACACACACACACACACACACACACACACACAGTTTCACTGTAATATAGGGAGCGGTTTGTTCAATCCTGTGTTAACCCGGCCTAACATAGAACATATACAGATGTTTCACTGTAATACAGTGAGCGGTTAGTTCAGGGGTGGGCAAACTATGGCCCGGGGGCCGATTCCGGCCCATGAGGTAATTCCATCAGGCCCACGGAAGGTATTAAAACAGTTTTGAGAGGAAGTACAAAATAACTAGGCAGTCCAATTGTAATGTTTCTGAATCTGAATTAAAGTTATTTAGATTTAACACACCTCCAGTACATATGTTATGTGTATACATTTTAATTATTGCCATTTTCTGGCCCACAAATCTTTTAGAATAAAGAAATTACATTACAAATGTGGCCCTTCATATCATTTCAACGTGCTGATGTGGCCCCTGAGATGAAATATTTGCCCCCCCCTGGGTTAGTTCAATCCTGTGCTAACCCGGCCTAACATAGAACATATACAGATGTTTCACAACACATACATGCATGTTTTGACACATGCATGTATGAAGTCATTCAGATTCCAGTGTGGGGCTTATTCTCACACCCGCTGTTTGATGATTTCTCTGGCTTACCACTAAGAACAGGCACTCTACTGTATGTCAATAGTTGTTTATGTGATTTGACATAAATATCCATAAATATTTGGACTGACTGTATGTTTAATATGAGGGTATTTACATCCAGATCAGGTAAACACACGTTATATGTAATTAAATAAATGTAATTGGACAATTGTCTGCTCAGCTGTTCCGTGGCCAGGTGTATGTTATTCTCTCAGCTGTTCCATGGCCAGGTGTATGTTATTCTCTCAGCTGTTCCATGGCCAGGTGTATGTTATTCTCTCAGCTGTTCCATGGCCAGGTGTATGTTATTCTCTCAGCTGTTCCGTGGCCAGGTGTATGTTATTCTCTCAGCTGTTCCGTGGCCAGGTGTATGTTATTCTCTCAGCTGTTCCATGGCCAGGTGTATGTTATTCTCTCAGCTGTTCCATGGCCAGGTGTATGTTATTCTCTCAGCTGTTCCATGGCCAGGTGTATGTTATTCTCTCAGCTGTTCCATGGCCAGGTGTATGTTATTCTCTCAGCTGTTCCATGGCCAGGTGTATGTTATTCTCTCAGCTGTTCCATGGCCAGGTGTATGTTATTCTCTCAGCTGTTCCATGGCCAGGTGTATGTTATTCTCTCAGCTGTTCCATGGCCAGGTGTATGTTATTCTCTCAGCTGTTCCATGGCCAGGTGTATGTTATTCTCTTGTTATTTCATTTACATGTAGCAGATTAAAGGTCTACAGTTCATTTCATGTGTGGTATTTGTGTTTCAAATCTGTTGCTGTCAACTCTCAATATGAAGCCCAAAGAGATGCAAGTCATCATTAGGCTGAAAAATCTAAGGAAACCCATCAGAGAAACAGCAGAAACATTAGGTGTGGCCAAATCAACAGTTTGGTACATTCTTTTTTCTTTTAAAAAAAGAACGCACTGGTGAGCTCAGCAACACAAATATTCTGGAATGTTCTGCAATTGCCAAGTCAATCACCTGACCTGAATCCAATTCAGCATGCATTTCACTTGCTGAAGAAAAGACTTAAGGGAAATTGCACAAAAAACCAGCAGGAACTGAAGAAAGTTGCGGTAGAGGCCGGCAGAGCACCACCAGGGACAACACCCAGTGTCTGGTGATTAATTGGGTTCCTGACTTCAGGCTGTCATTGACTTCAAAGGATTTGCAACCAATTATTTAAAGTGACAATTAGATTTATGATTACGTTAGTTTGTCTAATTACATTTGGTCCCTTGAAAGGGGGGGGGGCACATATACATGTGTTGTAATTCCTACACCGTTTACCTGATTTGGATGTAAATACCCTCAAAGTAAAGCTGGAAGTCTGCATTTTAAGCACATCTAGATTGTTTCATTTCAAATGAACCCAGTGTGGTGGTGTACAGGGACAAAGAGATGAAAATTGTGTCAATGTCCAAATATTTCTGGACCTGACTGTACATATGAAGCTGATCGTTCTGTCAGACTTTTTTACATCTACTATAAAATGTCAGGCTAGTGTGAGATACTGGATGGAATTAAGATGAGCAACATTAGGTATGCCACATCAAAACTCAACAAGAAAGATGACCAAATAGCCATAACAAATTCATAACCGAGTGGATTGAAGACAATTAGGCGTGATATATATTGAATCTGTCCCATAGGGTGGGGCTCACAGACACCACATTGTGGACCATGGACAAAGCCACTGAAGAGTAATATCACTGAAACGAACGCAGAAAACGCACAACCAAACACAACTGTGCACAAACACCAGAACCTAGCCAGACGTATAAAGAAACCCCTACAAATGAAAGGCTATTTCAGCCACACTCATTGCAGGCAAGTGAATAAAATGGCGAGGAGAACACTTCCTGAAAAGTTTAGTGGAACGTTTCCTGTAGAGTTTGGTGGAGGAGGCATACTGGTTTGGGGAGGTTTTTCATGGCTATTTCGTTATGGGGAAGTTTTAACGCTATGGAATTCCTGACAATTCTGTACTTCTAAATGTATGTCAAGAAAGCACTTTCCTGTTCCGGCAAGGGAATGCCCAAGCTGAAACAGTAAGCTCCACAGAGAAATGGTTTGTTGAGATTGGTGCGGAAGAACTTTACTGGAATGCATATAGCCTTGACCTAAACCCATTAGGGCACCTTTGGAATGAATTGGGACACCGGACTGCGAGCCAGAACTAATTGACCGATATCACCGCGGCCCCAATCTCACTAATGCTCTCGTGGCTGAAGGAAGCAAATCCCAGCAGTAAAGTTCGAACATCCAGTGAAAGCCTTTCCAGAAGACATGAGGCCGTTAAAGCAGCGAGGGGGGAACTAACTCCAAATTAGTGTGAATGATTTTGGAAAGGGATGTTCAATGAGCAGTAGTTCACATCCTTTTGGCTATGTGATGTACTTTTAACAATTCCCACTGTACGTTCCAACTTGTATAAACAACTGTTATGTAGTGGAAGTACTGTGCAAAGTTTGTTAGCAACACGGTTAGGACATAGCAGCACAGCAGGTAAAAGAGCGTTGACTAGGGTATCAGCTGCTTAGTCTGGCTGGGACCATCTGATGACAGGAACAGAAAGAAACCTTTAAGTTCATCAGCACGAGGTTTGAATCTATTTTTAATACCGTTTACAACCTTTTCTGGTGGACCCCAGGCATGTTTTTGTTGGGGTGTTTTGCATCACGTCTGCTGTGTTTACGACGAATAAAAACAACACAATAATTACACACAGAAGTGGAATGTTTGCTCTATAGTCTGGAACACAGGCAATATTTGAACTGGGTCAGCGGCCTACAGAGATTTAGAGACAAAACAAAACACTGAAACATTTTAAACAGGTAGTCTAACTATTTTGTCCAGGTTTCCAGTATTTAGTTACTAGTACTAAATGCACTGTCCAGTAGATCAACTTATCTGACAGAAAATGATGTGTTGAGAGAAGTCACCTTATAAAACTTCTACATGGAAAGGGAAAAGTTGTCACATATCAAAGCCTAACAAGCTGTACTTGACCTGAAGTAAACACATTCACACCCACACTGGGTGGGTGGGGTTGCTGTTATTTTGCTATTTACACAGTTCAAGTCCTAACATGTGATTAGGGTTTTTTTAATGAGAAAGAAATCCACCAGTCACTCTTGGAAGTATGTAAAACAGTCGAGCATTCATAATAAAAGTGCATTTTTGAGTAATTATCCCGGCACTTCAGGTCTTTATTAGCGGACAGAGCGGTGGTATTAAGAGATAAACTTCATAAAGAAATAGAGTCCACGTGACTGTGTTTAGTGGTAGCCATTCATTGAGTTATACGGGACTTCTTTGTGTGGCTAAACACAAATATTTCTTATTTCAAAGTAGCCCCCTGTAAGCGACTTTCACACAGTGAAATAATTTGCCTAACTTTAGCCTTATCTCCAACAGAATTCAGATCACACCCAGCAGCAGAGAGAACAGCAGAAACTGACTCACACTTCTTATGAGGAAGTGAATGACCTAGTTAACCCACCTTTTGGTCAAGAAACTCAGCAATGTATTGATTAAAAACAATACTTATTTTAGCACCCTAAGTAATAAAAGGCAAGATAATCTGACTAGCTGTTTGTCACATTACAGGCGAATAACCATGTAATTACGTTTTGTAGCCAGGTTGAGATGAGATCATTTAGCCAACTGAATCATGTGCTCCTTAATTAAAGACACCAAGTTACATTTAATCAGGAGTTGCTCACACATAGATAAAATTAAAATGACCCATCGTCTGATCTGGGAGAAGTTGAGCACCAGACCTGAATGTGACTCCAACCACGACACACATTACAGGGCAATAAACTGACCACCAAAATGTGACTCCAACCAGGACACACATTACAGGGCAATAAACTGACCACCAAAATGTGACTCCAACCAGGACACACATTACAGGGCAATAAACTGACCACCAAAATGTGACTCCAACCAGGACACACATTACAGGGCAATAAACTCACCATCAGAATGTGACTCCAACCAGGACACACATTACAGGGCAATAAACTCACCATCAGAATGTGACTCCAACCAGGACACACATTACAGGGCAATAAACTCACCATCAGAATGTGACTCCAACCAGGACACACATTACCAGAACCAGGACACACATTACCAGAACCAGGACACACATTACCAGAACCAGGACACACATTACCAGAACCAGGACACACATTACCAGAACCAGGACACACATTACTAGAACCAGGAAACACATTACCAGAATCAGGACACACATTACAGGGCAATAAACTCACCTCCGTCCAGATTCCGAAGTGACCGAGTTACAACTCTGGACCGAGAGCAACGCGGAGGACTTCCGCGACCCGAGGGGAGTAGGAAGCAGACCCGAGGGAGACAGCACATTTCCCTGCGAGGAAAACGACCCCGCTCGCCTCTCCAGAAATACCTCCGAGGTCTCATCACTGAACGAGTCCGAAGGCACAACCAGTATAGGCGGGACAGTGATCAGCCCGAGTCTCGGTACAGAACCAACCGTCCCGCAGGTTATATAGGTCGGTATGTTAGCTAAGGTCCCACAGCTACTAGATGCCGTTGACATCTCGGCCACCGTCTCCCTGATATCAGACCCCAGGAACTCGCTGTCTCTGGGACGGTGGTCCTGGTATCCATAGTCTGTCCGCTGGACCGGGCGTCCGTCCAGTGAGATGTTACTGAGGAACAGTATAGCGGCTCGTCTCCGTCGCGAGTCTCTACTCTTCCTCAGGTGCTCTTTATGCGGGTTGTTGGTGCTCTTGACCAGGGTACTGTGGGCACTACAGGCGGCAGCCGCCATTCTCCTGTGAGGACCGACCCCCCAACTGTCAAGGCATTCTAAACCCGCGCGAGCGCTTAGCGCCGAGGAGGTGGGCGCAAGCTGACTCGTTCACGCCCACACGCATTTTAATTGGACGGCGGTGACGAATATTTAAAAATAGACGGACGGTAGAGAGCACTGATTGGCCAGTCTCGGTTCCTGTATCAGGCCGGTTTACAAATGTTTCCGCTGAGCGCGAGGAATCAAAACATTCCAACGCACAACTAAAATGTGACACGAATTGGGATGCCTTTGAAAAAATCTGGAAATATGTAAATATATTGATTCATGTATCAATGTACACAAAAACACTGGGATATCTTTGATAGAAATGTGGTAGTCTTATTAAAGGATGATACATATTGGGCAGAAATCATAAAACATAAATACTTGTTCCTCTGACACTTTCACTCACACACAAAAATGCAGTATTTGAAGTTGTTTATTAAAACCAAACATAAGAAACATGTTGAGAAAACCTCCAAACCAGCGAGATCAGTTGGTCTTACTTGTGATTGTGTGCTTGAAGCCTAGCCTGGTTTCTGTACTACTTCTAAAACAACAGATCAGATTGAGAGATGTAATAGCCTTTGATAAGCCAGGTTCATGCAGGCAAACACACACACACACACACACACACACACACACACACACACACACACACACACACACACACACACACACACACACACACACACACATACCAACACACATACCAAACACACACAGACACTGGCAGAGGCTGCAGGCAATGGCAGAGGAAGGCAGAGCAAGGTCAGCACCCACCATAAAAAATAATGGCGTGTGTGTGTGTGTGTGTGTGAGTAGAATTTGTCACAGGGAAAATGTCAGCAGAGCAAAGCTGGATAGCTCCATAATCTGTTAACCCTGGTGTCTGTATTTATACCCCCCTGATAGACCAGGGAGCTAACACACAATCAAATGATTAACGTTCATCTAACTCCACAGGACGTCCCGATATACATGCAATACCAAGGCAATGATAAACATACAGCTATTCCTGGTGCCCTGCTGTCATTCAGATTTAAAACATATCATGACTCTGAACCCTGGAATTAACCAGTTGGAATTAAAGCCTAAAATTAAGCTCATAATCCTTATTTCTATGGACATCTGTTGAATATTGAGGGGAGACTGTAGGATGTAGATAGAAAGCCAGGCACAATATGCCTGTATGTACGTGTTCGTATGTATACGTGTTTGTATGTGTATCTTTGTGGTAGTGAATCGGGCCCTACTTCAGGCTAAGGCATATAGCATTGAGATGACTAACATATGTCTTCAAAATGGCATCCTGTCATCTCAATCAGGGCCTGGCAAGGATTGAACATTCGACCAATCCACTGGTCCCAGTGATCTCTGAACCCACTCTGACAGCTGGCCACGTAACACATGCTCTGTTTCTAACCTGGACAATTACCCCCAAAGGGAAAGATGTAGTCATCCCTTTGATAGACTGGTGCTTAATATTTGGGAATATCAGGCTGAAACAACGGTTAAAGTGTATTCCATAAAGGAAATGTATCTTTGGCTGCTAGCCTTTCTTGTCAACCTACCTGATGCAGTTGTGAGCAGATATATTTTATATTTTATTTCCTGTTTCCCATGACACAGTCATCAGTAATAACTGTGCTGAACGCTAAAAGGGTTAAAAACATTTATCATCCTGATGTTTTGTAATCAGCTTTCTATCCTATATGAGGACTTTCTTTGTTAAAGAAAATTCACATTGTCCTCTATGGACATTTTTACTCTGCACATCAACAGATTTGTTCATATTTTAACAAATATCCTATAATAAAGTGCATTTCCGTGAGTATTGTCTGCTTCTTCATCATCACATGTATTACCGACTGCAGAGAGACTTGACATGATCCGACAAGAGTTGGGTAGATCCCTCAGGATTCTCTGGCCAGTCCTCTCTCTCTCTCCCTCTCTCTCTCTCTCTCTCTCCCTCTCTCTCTCTCTCTCTCCCTCTCTCTCTCTCTCTCTCTCCCTCTCTCCCTCTTTCTCTCAGCCCCTCAGCCCACTTCTCTCCCTCTCTCTCCCTCTCTCTCTCTCTCTCCCTCTCTCTCACTCTCCCTCTTTCTCTCAGCCCCTCAGCCCACTTCTCTCCCTCTCTCTCCCTCTCTCTCTCTTTCTCCCTCTCTCTCTCTCTCTCCCTCTTTCTCTCAGCCCCTCAGCCCACTTCTCTCTCTCTCTCTCTCACTCTCTCTCTCTCTCTACCTCTCTCTCTCTCACCCTCACTCTCACTAACCGAAGCTCAGTTGCCCAGGAATTGATCTGGCTGTTGCCCCAGACATCTTCAAAAAGGAGGGTCTCTGGAAAGGACTGGTCCTGGCAGGACTGCTTTCTGTAAAAGCCATCTCTCTCTCCCTCTGTGTCTCTCCCTCTCTCTCTCTCCCTCTGTGTCTCTCCCTCTCTCTCTCTCTCTCTCTCTCTCTCTCTCTCTCTCTCTGTGTGTCTCTCTCTCTCTCTCTCTCTCTCTGTGTCTCTCTCTGTCTTTCTCTCTGGAACTTCTCTTCTTTGGCTCTACTTTCTTTGTCTCCTCTCTGTCACTGACTGTCTATGCATCGCATCCACGATGTAAATAGCATGCAAATTATTAGGATTGAGAGACGTGTTGATTCAAAGTCAGGATTATACAGGGATAGAGGTGTAAGCTGGGTGCTTATAAAAGTACCGTGCTATAATCCAGAGCTTCTGACAGGAGAGCGTTGCCGTATCCCACTTTAAGGGGACAGGGTGGAAGTCAGACACTGTGGGGGGCCAAACCTATAAAGGGACAGGGTGGAAGTCAGACACTGTGGGGGGCCAACCCTATAAAGGGACAGGGTGGAAGTCAGACACTGTGGGGGGCCAAACCTATAAAGGGACAGGGTGGAAGTCAGACACTGTGGGGGGCCAACCCTATAAAGGGACAGGGTGGAAGTCAGACACTGTGGGGGGCCAAACCTATAAAGGGACAGGGTGGAAGTCAGACACTGTGGGGGGCCAACCCTATAAAGGGGACAGGGTGGAAGTCAGACACTGTGGGGGCCAACCCTATAAAGGGGACAGGGTGGAAGTCAGACACTGTGGGGGGGGGCAACCCTATAAGGGGACAGGGTAGAAGTCAGACACTGTGGGGGCCAACCCTATATGGGGACAGGGTGGAAGTCAGACACTGTGGGGGGCAACCCTATAAGGGGACAGGGTAGAAGTCAGACACTGTGGGGGGCAACCCTATAAAGGGGACAGGGTGGAAGTCAGACACTGTGGGGGGGGCAACCCTATAAAGGGGACAGGGTAGAAGTCAGACACTGTGGGGGCCAACCCTATAAAGGGGACAGGGTGGAAGTCAGACACTGTGGGGGCAACCCTATAAAGGGGACAGGGTGGAAGTCAGACACTGTGGGGGGGCAACCCTATAAAGGGACAGGGTAGAAGTCAGACACTGTGGGGGGCCAACCCTATAAAGGGGACAGGGTGGAAGTCAGACACTGTGGGGGCCAACCCTATAAAGGGGACAGGGTAGAAGTCAGACACTGTGGGGGGCCAACCCTATATGGGGACAGGGTGGAAGTCAGACACTGTGGGGGGCCTAACCCTATAAGGGGACAGGGTAGAAGTCAGACACTGTGGGGGGCAACCCTATAAAGGGGACAGGGTGGAAGTCAGACACTGTGGGGGGGGGACAGGGTGGAAGTCAACCCTATAAAGGGGACAGGGTGGAAGTCAGACACTGTGGGGGCAACCCTATAAAGGGGACAGGGTGGAAGTCAGACACTGTGGGGGCCAACCCTATAAAGGGGACAGGGTGGAAGTCAGACACTGTGGGGGGGTGGAAGTCAGACACTGTGGGGGCATAAAGGGGACAGGGTGGAAGTCAGACACTGTGGGGGGGGCAACCCTATAAAGGGGACAGGGTGGAAGTCAGACACTGTGGGGGCCAACCCTATAAAGGGGACAGGGTGGAAGTCAGACACTGTGGGGGGGCAACCTTATAAGGGGACAGGGTAGAAGTCAGACACTGTGGGGGGGCCAACCCTATAAGGGGACAGGACAGAAGTCAGACACTGTGGGGGGCCAACCCTATATGGGGACAGGGTGGAAGTCAGACACTGTGGGGGGCCAACCCTATAAAGGGACAGGGTAGAAGTCAGACACTGTGGGGGCCATTTGTGACTCATGGTAGGTGGCAGGTTTTTTAAAATCCAGTGAAGGGGACCAACATTGCTGACAGGCTCTGACCCTCAACCAGATGGATGGAGGAATGGTTACCCCACCTTAAGGCAACTCCCTGGGGTAAAATCACTCCCGCTGGGCTCTTTCCTGGGAGGATTACGGATATCCTGGTTATCCTCTATATCTCCATGGCAACCTTTTCACCCTCACTCCAACTGTTACAATCCTCCTTCATCAGTATTCTATTTGAATCCTTTCCTCTTTTCTTTTCTTCTCTCCCCTTTATCTTCTCTGCTCCTCTACCACTCCCCTTCACTCCTCCTTTTCCCACCACTCCCCTTCACTCCTCCTTTTCCCACCACTCCCCTTCACTCCTCCTTTTCCCACCACTCCCCTTCACTCCTCCTTTTCCCACCACTCCCCTTCACTCCTCCTTTTCCATTCTCCCCTTTCATCCTCACTTCTCTCCTGTCCTTCCATCCTCTCCCCTCCATCCGTTTCTCACCCAATCCTCTTTTTCTCTCCGTCCCTCGTCTTCTTCCGTCCTTCACACTCCTCTTCTCTCCTTCATCACAGATAGTAATCCTCCTCCACTATATCTCCATGGTAACCCCCCTGCTCCCCCCGCCAGCCCCCGTGTTCCTGGTCAAAGCCCAGGGCTTCGATGTCGTGTGTAATGTCACTGATCCTCTGATTGAAGTACTGTGGCCCAGAGGGGTGTGGCCAGTGGTTGTCACCAGGCTCGGGCACCACGGACCTTCTGCTCATGCTCCGTTGGATACGGCCGAAGCTGTCCGTCAGGATGCCCCCCTCACGGATCCCCATGCCTTCTAGAAAACTCTCAAAGATGCCGATGTCCTTGTCTGGGATGAAGGGGCGCATGCCTGAAGGGGGAGACAGGAGAGGGGAACAGAGATGGACATCATTAAGTATACACACAGCATATGGGCAGACAGACAGGCACACAGGCATATGGGCAGACAGACAGGCACACAGGCATATGGGCAGGCAGACAGACATACTGGCATATGGGCAGACAGACAGGCACAGAGGCATATGGGCAGACAGACAGGCACACAGGCATATGGGCAGACAGACAGGCACACAGGCATATGGGCAGACAGACAGGCACACAGGCATATGGGCAGACAGACAGGCACACAGGCATATGGGCAGACAGACAGGCACACAGGCATATGGGCAGACAGACAGGCACACAGGCATATGGGCAGGCAGACAGGCACACAGGCATATGGGCAGACAGACAGGCACACAGGCATATGGGCAGACAGACAGGCACACAGGCATATGGGCAGACAGACAGGCACACAGGCATATGGGCAGGCAGACAGGCACACAGGCATATGGGCAGACAGACAGGCACACAGGCATATTGGCAGACAGACAGACATACTGGCATATGGGCAGACAGACATACTGGCATATGGGCAGACAGACAGATAGACAGACAGACAGCGTGACAGGCAGACAGCATCTAAACGACATGTAGGTAATCTTCACCTGGCACAGCCAGAAGAAAACTGGCCTTCCCTCAGAGTATGGTTCCTCTCTAGATCTCATAAAAAATCAACCTTATTAAGGAAGTTCTCCTAGCCCTTTGGATCCATTTTATGTTGCTTGCTCTTCAGAGTTTCAGACTGTGTAACCATAAAAGCACTTTTGTGCCAACTGCTGACGTAAAAGAGGCTTTATAAAATACACGAGATTGATTGACTGAAAATCGGAACCATTTGTGATAACTCCTAGATCATCAATGCTTAATAACTGGTCTGAATGAATGTGTGTGTGTGTGTGAGTGTGTGTGTGTGTAATTACCCAGGAGAAGGAACTTCCTGACGTCACCATACAGATTCAGCAAGTCAGAGCAGAAGTCATCTATTGGAGCCCCCAGTCTGTACTCTCTCAACAACAGGGCAAACTGCTGAAGCTCTGGAGGACTCAGCATAGACCTCAACTATCATAGAATACAGGGAGAGAGAAGGGACAAACAGGACATTACAGGAGGACTCAGTACAGGGAGAGAGAAGGGACAAACAGGACATTACAGAAGGACTCAGTACAGGAAGAGAGAAGGGACAAACATGACATTACAGAAGGACTTAGTACAGGGAGACAGAAGGGACAAACAGGACATTACAGAAGGACTCAGTACAGGGAGAGAGAAGGGACAAACAGGACATTACAGGAGGACTCAGTACAGGGAGAGAGAAGGGACAAACAGGAAATTACAGGAGGACTCAGTACAGGGAGAGAGAAGGGACAAACAGGACATTACAGAAGGACTCAGTACAGGGAGAGAGAAGGGACAAACAGGACATTACAGGAGGACTCAGTACAGGAAGAGAGAAGGGACAAACAGAACATTACAGGAGGACTCAGTACAGGGAGAGAGAAGGGACAAACAGGACATTACAGGAGGACTCAGTACAGGGAGAGAGAAGGGACAAACAGGACATTACAGGAGGACTCAGTACAGGGAGAGAGAAGGGACGAACAGGACATTACAGAAGGACTCAGTACAGGGAGAGAGAAGGGACAAACAGGACATTACAGAAGGACTCAGTACCCCACAAGCCCTGCCCCTCCCAGACAGTTCGACCCCCCAGCTGCCCCTCCCAGACAGTTCGACCCCCCAGCTGCCCCTCCCAGACAGTTCGACCCCCCAGCTGCTCCTCCCAGACAGTTCGACCCCCCCAGCTGCTCCTCCCAGACAGTTCGACCCCCCCAGCTGCTCCTTCCAGACAGTTCTAGGCTGGTCAGGACATGCTGCAAAATTCCAAAGCGAATGGATTGGTGTTAGTGCTCTTACTGTCATCATGTTACTGTGATAACGTTACTGTGATCATGTTACTGTGATAACGTTACTGTGATCATGTTACTGTCATCATGTTACTGTCATCATGTTACAGCTCTTACTGTTATCATGTTACTGTCATCATGTTACTGTCATCATGTTACAGCTCTTACTGTCATCATGTTACAGCTCTTACTGTCATCATGTTACAGCTGTTACTGTCATCATGTTACTGTCATCATGTTACAGCTCTTACTGTCATCATGTTACTGTCATCATGTTACTGTCATCATGTTACAGCTCTTACTGTCATCATGTCACAGCTCTTACTGTCATCATGTTACAGCTCTTACTGTCATCATGTTACTGTCATCATGTTACAGCTCTTACTGTCATCATGTTACTGTCATCATGTTACAGCTCTTACTGTCATCATGTTACTGTCATCATGTTACAGCTCTTACTGTCATCATGTTACAGCTGTTACTGTCATCATGTTACAGCTCTTACTGTCATCATGTTACTGTCATCATGTTCCAGCTCTTACTGTCATAATGTTACTGTCATCATGTTACAGATCTTACTGTCATCATGTTACTGTCATCATGTTACAGCTCTTACTGTCATCATGTTACAGCTGTTACTGTCATCATGTTACTGTCATCATGTTACAGCTCTTACTGTCATAATGTTACTGTCATCATGTTACAGATCTTACTGTCATCATGTTACTGTCATCATGTTACAGCTCTTACTGTCATCATGTTACTGTCATCATGTTACTGTCATCATGTTACAGCTCTTACTGTCATCATGTCACAGCTCTTACTGTCATCATGTTACAGCTCTTACTGTCATCATGTTACTGTCATCATGTTACAGCTCTTATTGTCATCATGTTACTGTCATCATGTTACAGCTCTTACTGTCATCATGTTACTGTCATCATGTTACAGCTCTTACTGTCATCATGTTACAGCTGTTACTGTCATCATGTTACAGCTCTTACTGTCATAATGTTACTGTCATCATGTTACAGATCTTACTGTCATCATGTTACTGTCATCATGTTACAGCTCTTACTGTCATCATGTACTCCTGCATAAGCTGCAGGCCCTGGTTGCTGTCTGTCCCATCGCTGTGCACAGAGGCCAGGCTGTGATGGGAGTCCTGCAGGGACAGAGAGGAGCTCTCACTGTAGCTCTCACCGTAGCTCTCACCGTAACTGTCACCGTAGTAGAGGTCGTAGGCATCTTGCGAGCCATCACTGTGGACACAAGCACCCAGAGACAGAAAGCGTTGAAGAAAACTTTGTTGTACAGACGTGAATATTAGAAGTTTACAACATCATGAAATCATGAACTCATCCACAAACTCAACCATAAAATCACCCACGAACTTATCCACAAACTCATCCATAAACTCATCCACAAACTCATCCATAAACTCATCCATAACCTCATCCATAAACTCATCCATAAACTAATCCACGAACTTATCCACAAACTCATCCATAAACTCATCCACAAACTCATCCATAAACTCATCCATAACCTCATCCATAAACTCATCCATAAACTCATCCACGAACTCATCCATAAACTCATCCAAGAATGTATCCACAAACTCATCCATAAACTCATCCATGAACTCATCCATGAACTCATCCATGAACTCATCCACGAACTCATCCATGATCTCATCCACGAACTCATCCATAAACTCATCCACAAACTCATCAATAAACTCATCCATGAACTCATCCATAAACTCATCCACGAACTCATCTACGAACTCATCCATGATCTCATCCAGTGAACCAATGTAAGACGTGTGTACCTGTTTGTGTGTTTGTGTTCACTGTGTGTTACTCACTAAGAACCACAGCAGTTGAAGTCCGCGTTGTAATTGTATGTCATGTCCGTGAGACAGCTGTCACCTGGGAGGACAAAATTACATGGTGAATCAAAATAGCTGCTCAAGAGAAAACCCATTCATCAACATCAGTTACCATCAGCAGACATCCCAACTTTCCCTGAACGTCCGTGAGTCTCTCGTGTTTTAATCGCATTTCCCTCACGGACGCAAATCACATACAATATCCCGTATATCAGCAACAACAAGCGATAGTTCAATTGCCATTCCGAATTCAAGTCTGTTTGTACCCTTTATTTGCCAATTGCACCATGCATACTGTTTGTGCTCTTTATTTATCACTTGCACCATGCATACTGTTTGTACTCTTTATTTATCACTTGCACCATACATACTGTTTGTACTCTTTATTTATCACTTGCACCATGCATACTGTTTGTACTCTTTATTTATCACTTGCACCATGCATACTGTTTTTACTCTTCATTTATCACTTGCACCATGCATACTGTTTGTACTCTTCATTTATCACTTGCACCATGCATACT
>CM055728.1:31967184-31969684 GCA_029465975.1 Dallia pectoralis
GGACAAGGCGTAGGTTCCAGTGGATTGTGGTTTCTTCTTTCCCAGCTCCCATAGCTTTTCCCTCTCTCCCAGCTGCCCGTACAGGCATGTCTTTTCTCCCAGCTTCCTCCCGGCTTTCCCCCAGCTCCGTGTCTTTTCTCCCAGCTTCCTCCCGGCTTTCCCCCAGCTCCGTGTCTTTTCTCCCAGCTTCCTCCCGGCTTTCCCCCAGCTCCGTGTCTTTTCTCCCAGCTTCCTCCCGGCTTTCCCCCAGCTCCGTGTCTTTTCTCCCAGCTTCCTCCCGGCTTTCCCCCAGCTCCGTGTCTTTTCTCCCAGCTTCCTCCCGGCTTTCCCCCAGCTCCGTGTCTTTTCTCCCAGCTTCCTACAAATCAGCACAATGTTCTTCTTTGCATGTTACAGTATATAAAGACAACTGAATTGCAGTTAATATGAGATATCAACAAATATGTGAGTATCTGAAAATGAGATATTTGAAAGCTGTACTTTTTCACTTGCATCTGTGAACTGGGTATATGTAAAGTTCTTTCAGACAACAGCGGAAAATGCAAAAAAAGTTGTCCATCGACGACCTGCGACCTCTAATGACCTGACTGAGTTCTACTGCAGATTTGAAAGACAAAAAAGCTGTCCTGACAACACACCTTCTTCGGGTGAGTCCAGCTCCCAACACCAGCCCCCAACACCAGCCCCCAAAACCAGCCCCCAACACCAGTTCCCAACACCAGCTCCCAACACCAGCCCCCCAACACCAGCCCCCAACACTAGCTCCCAACACCAGCTCCCAACACCAGCTCCCAACACCAGCCCCCAACACCAGCCCCCAAAACCAGCCCCCAACACCAGTTCCCAACACCAGCTCCCAACACCAGCCCCCCAACACCAGCCCCCCAACACCAGCCCCCCAACACTAGCTCCCAACACCAGCTCCCAACACCAGCTCCCAACACCAGCCCCCAACACCAGCCCCCAAAACCAGCCCCCAACACCAGTTCCCAACACCAGCCCCCCAACACCAGCCCCCAACACCAGCCCCCAACACCAGCCCCCAACCCCAGCCCCCAACACTAGCTCCCAACACTAGCCCCCAACACTAGCCCCCAACACCAGCCCCCAACAACAGCCCCCAACACTAGCCCCCAACACCAACCCCATAACACCAGCCCCCAACACCAGCCCCCAGCCCCAAACCCCAGCCCCCAACACCAGCCCCCAACACCAGCCCCACTTTACACACCACCTTCTCCACCTCCACATACACACCTCCTACTCCACCTCCACATACACACCTCCTACTCCACCTCCACATACACACCTCCTACTCCACCTCCACATACACACCTCCTACTCCACCTCCACATCCACACCTCCCCCTCCACCTCCACCTCCTACTCCACCTCCACATACACACCTCCTACTCCACCTCCACATACACACCTCCTACTCCACCTCCACATACACACCTCCTACTCCACCTCCACATACACACCTCCTACTCCACCTCCACATACACACCTCCTACTCCACCTCCACATACACACCTCCTACTCCACCTCCACATACACACCTCCTACTCCACCTCCACATACACACCTCCTACTCCACCTCCACATACACACCTCCTACTCCACCTCCACATACACACCTCCTACTCCACCTCCACATACACACCTCCTACTCCACCTCCACATACACACCTCCTACTCCACCTCCACATACACACCTCCTACTCCACATACACACCTCCTACTCTACCTCCACATACACACCTCCTACTCCACCTCCACATACACACCTTCTACTCCACCTCCACATACACACCTCCTACTCCACCTCCACATACACACCTCCTACTCCACCTCCACATACACACCTCCTACTCCACTGCCCCCGTGTCTTTTCTCCCAGCTCCCCCCAATCGGCCGGGGTCGGTCCGAGCTCCCGCTCACAGGCCTCTTCTCCCAGCTGCCTCCTCCAGGCTTCTGGGTGTGTTGGCGTTCCCAGCTCCCTCCTCCAGGCTTCTGGGTGTGTTGGCGTTCCCAGCTCCCTCCTCCAGGCTTCTGGGTGTGTTGGCGTTCCCAGCTCCCTCCCCCCCTTGTTGTCCTCTCCAGGCTGCCGCCGGCACCTCAGATCAAATCAAATACAACTGCAATAAGGTCAGGCACGTCAACACTATGGTTTCTCACTGCTCTGTGCTGCCGCCTATTTGGAGAAATTATAGCGTGTCAAAGGCACAACCGAACAATAACAACCTCCAATGCAGACCACTCCTCCACCTCCTCCCCCGCCGCCCTGCACCACGGCCAAATTGGGCTGCGGCTGCTTGGACGAGGCTTTGTGGTTCTTCCAGTCCACTCCGCAGATGGTGTGCCTGCGCTCCATGGTGCCCCCTGCTGGACGGGGGTCAGAGTTGCTCATGGTCTGACGACGCCCCTCAACGCCTCCGGGCTTCTTCTCCAGGCTGTTGCCGGCGAGACTGCCCCCCCCTGCCAGAACCGTGTCTACG